>JAMZAV010003162.1:0-73002 GCA_024449915.1 Sweltsa coloradensis
AAGGTTTTCAATGATTTTTGGGTTTAAAAAAATAAAATTAAAAAGTACAATAAAACTGATAAAATCCCCCAAAAGCGTAAAAAAGCCTTGCAAAAAAAAAAGTGTCCTACTCAAAAAAAAAATTTTACAAAAAAGCCATCCATCAACGGGGGGGATTAAAGCGTTTTCCTAGGTAAAAAATTTGTTTCACTATCATCAATTCTCATAATATCAGACATTTTTAATTTAATTGTGTGCCTACGAAAATTTAGTGCTTGGGATTTGTGCACTACTCTTTTTTATAGCCTTAGCTCATTGTGTATGGATTGAAATACCCAACCCCGAAAAATTTTTTCTTTCTTTTACTTGTAAAAAATATTTTTTCTACTTTAATGTTTTTTTTGTAAATTTGAAAAAATCATCAATGTTTTGTAAAAAACAATAAATTACGCCCGTCGTTTAATCCAAATTGGGACGGTTTTTTTCCACTTTTGTATTGAACTTATATTTGGTACCCCGGGTTTCCGACAAATTGTTAAATAAAAGACAAAAAAAAAAAAACCAAAAAATATCCTTTTTTGGGCTTGACTCTGGGGGTGGCGCGCTTGGGTCTTCGGATTACTGAAACTCCGATCCACTGTCGCGGGGTTGGGGACGGTAAAGATCGGGGGAATGCGGCTACCCACTCGATGGGAAAAAGGGCCGCTAAAAAGAAAGGGATAAGAAAAAATACAAATACTCCTCCCCAAAGTCCCCAGCGACGACAAACAAAACCTTTCCATTCGTTTTCTACGGACAAAAACTAAAACACCATGACCCGAAGACTTGGTTTTTTTTTATCTTTATCAATTTTTTTATCCTGATGAGCCCTATTCGTATCTTTTTTAAAGAAAAAACATTATCGTAAAATTATGTTGTGGATGGTGATGGTGGGGATGATTAAAAAATACCAAAATAAAAAACTGTTTGGCCCAGATACCCACTGAGATTTTAAGGCTGTCATTATTAGTTTTTTTTTTTGGGAAAGGCAAGGAAAAAATATAGGAATAAATCATAAGAGAACTAAAAGTGGAGCGCAGACTTCCTGGGGTGAATGACTGCCCACACGTGTGCGGTCGTGCGTCGCGTCGCGACGTCCAAAGTAACGACGTCGGGGGGACAGGATGGAGTGAAAAGCTTTCCGTTGGAAGGGTTTTGAAATGGGAAAAAAAAGAAATAGCAAACGTAGCGGGTTTAAGCACAACAAAAGGCAAAGTCATACAAACCAGTCACGTACGGGGCGTGAGAAAACTGGATTTGCCCAAAAATGGCTAGAGAGATAACAAAAGCAAACCCTTTTAGAGACGACAGCTAGTCGTGTCTAACTAGGGATGGCAATATGGAATAAAAACAAGAAAACAGAAAACGAACGTGATTGCTGCCAAATCAAATACAAAACTGACAAAAACCCCTCGAGCAAACCAAAAAGAAAAAATGAAAAAGTTTTAAATAAATGAAAAAACCTAAAAAAAGCAACGAAAAATACAAAAAATAATCGGCACGAACATAACTGCCCACTTAAATGAATAATTTTAAGTAGAAAAAAAGAAAAACTATAAACTCAAAAATAAAAACAAGTCCGACACAAAAAAAATAAGGGGGGGAGAGGGAGCCCAAATTTGTTTTTTCCGGACGGGTAAAACTCTCTTATAGTACGGACAGAAAAACCACCTTACTGTGCATACTTGCTGGGGCACAGTTGTACTCTGGCCGATGGGCCAGATAAGGATACAAGGGTTCCAAAACGAAGACTACTCGCCAAGTTAAATTTAGGACCGCGCGAATCCATTTTATCTTTTGCTTTTGAGTATGCAAATACTTAAAACCCAAGATCCAAACGTTTGGTGAAATTGACGGACCGATCCCACGGAGAGGGGTGACGCATGGGCGGGCAAAGCTTTTTCTGGAGGGTAAGAGAGGGGTGCCAATTAGCAGGGGGGGGGGGTAAGATAGTCGGGGGCCCCGGGGGGGGGTAAAAATGAAGGGGCACGGGGGGGCGACTGTTAACAGGGCCTAAATACGCCGAAGGGTTTTAAAAAATCTTCAAAGGTGTGGGGGGGTGCCCTTTTATCGGGCGACGAGCAATAACTTTGCGGATTTAACCGGTTTCCCCAAGGGGCCACCGAAATTGGGGGTTAGGGAGGTGAAAATGCCACGAGGGCCTTTGGGGGGCGAGCGCATCAAAATAATGTCTCGGACGAGCGAGGAAGGCATGAATCTCGCGGAGAGTAGGGGCGCACTGACGTAATTACGACCCATCGGAATATATTGGCGGGGAAGGCACGACAGCAAGAAAGCGATCTTAAAAGCCGGGAAAACGCTTCCGTGGATGTCGGAGACCATCTTCAAATGGACCCCCTTTAGTACCATGAAAAATGAAAAGACATGGGTACCCTTTTGGTGATGGGGGCGTTCCGGCGAGTACTCGTCTTCACAGAAAAAGTTCCTGTAATCGTGCCGACGTTGAGAAAAGCGCGTGAAGGCTGGCACGAGTTTCGGGAAGATCAGCCATGAGGTTTAACGGGTTTTGGCGCGAAACTTGTAACACGTTGTCGGAGTAGCCCTCGTAGAGACATAATCAGAAGTTTTTTGCTGATGAGGCTTGAACGGTACGAGGGCCCGAGTGCAATGAAATGGAGAAACTCTCACCAAGAGGGGGAAAGATGCGCCTCTTCGGGAGCAAGAGGGGGTGACAAACTTCCGGGAGCAAAGGGGGTTTTTGTAACTGCCGCCCACCCTGAGAAAATTGCGGGGGTTGATGAACGGTTGAGAGGAGAGTCGAAAGACACAGCGGGGCTGGTTGACAAACGTTTTGTCGTCAGCATGTAATCTTCAGTGAGCCGCACAAACAAATTAATTGCGTTATCAAGCTCACCGGGAAAGGGGCGGCCCGGTGGCAACGGAAGGCGTGCGCGGGGGCGAGAAAATTTTGAGAAACCACCCATGGCCGAAACGCGCTTTTCTTTCAAAAGCATGAAAAGTTTTCAGCTTAACAACAAGGGATCAACGACGGGGTATGACTGATCAAGACGTAGGGGACGGTTTGAGCTCGGGGCACGTCGTGGTGGGGGGCGAACGAGGTGACCCCGGGGGCCCCGTGGAAGGGGGAGAAAGCTGAACGGGGGACCCATTGAGCCACAAGGGTGCCCTAACAGTTTTAAGGGGAGGGAAACCCGGAAGCGCAAATCAGCTGGGTTGTCTTCAAGCGACATGCGCCCTCTGGTGGAGAGGTTCTCACGAGAATTTCGACTGCCCATCGGCGACGAAAGTTGGTTGTACGGGGGGTCGGTTTTTGTCTACCTCTGGACAAAGAAATTTTTGAAAGCGACGTTGGGTTAAACCCGGGGTTTTCCAAACAGGCCCGAAAGGGGGGGAAACCGAGTAGCGACAGAGGGCGCAAGAGTGAGTATAAGAAAAAGCTCTTCAGCGAGCATATCCGTGGGTCGAGAGTGGGTCGCGACACTTCTTTAGACCGCAAAAAAGGAACGAGGGGGTCAAGGCGGGTTTGATAGGTTTACTGGTCCTAGAACCCCATCCAAAGACCGTATTGAGTGCGCTGGCTACTACCCCCGGGACTGAGTCACCTTCTTGCAAAGAATTCTGGTAGAGATCTGCGCCATAGGGGAAATCAATAGCTCCAGGCACATTGAAACGATCGTCCGCAAGATCAAGATCACGATAACGTTCTAGGATGTCAAGGGGGCCCCAAACTGGGGATTGACGGGAATAGAGGAGGAACGGTGCAATGTCATTAACATCGAAATACTTTGAGAGAGCAAAAGGGGTGCGACTTTTAGTAAGGAGAAGGGGTATATTTTTTTTCCCGTGCATCTTCGTGGAAATTTGGGGGGGGGTAAGTTGTATTCTATTGGGTAGTGGGATCAATTTTTTGCACTTTCCTTGCGGGCCCCTTTTTCTATGCTGCAAGAGGGCGTCGGGGCGTCGCGACGCCCTTACACGTTTTTAAGGGGATGATTTTTTATCTCGTGTTCCTTTCGATAGAGTGTTGGGGTGAATACTTCTTTTAAGAAAATGCATAAAAATTTTTTAAATCTATTTTGAGGTCCGGGATGTTTTAAAGGGCGTGGGGAGCGTGCGACCCCCTATAACTTTTTTTTAAGGGGAAATTTTTTTTATCTAATGTCCCTTTCGTGATAGAGTATTGCGGAAAACTGTATTCTAAAAGTAATGACAAAAAAGGTTTTTTTTTTCCCAACCTTGCAGGTCCTGGCACGCTTCAAGGGCCGGGGGCGTCGCGACGCCCAAAAAAGGGTTTTTTCTAAAAAGAGGAATAAATTTTTTATCTCGTGTACCTTGTGCTAGATGTTGCAGTAAAAGTATTCTTTTAAAGAAATGCATACAGTTTTTAGCATTCCTTGCAGGTCATGGCACGCTCAGAGGGCGTCGGGGCGTCAGGGCCCCCCTAAAAACGCTTTTTTAAAAAGGGATTTTTTTTATCGCATGTGCCTTTTGTGATAAAAATTTTGCGGTGTTTTGTTCTATTAAATATAGTTTACAATTTTTTAAAACCTACCTTGCAGGTCCTGGTAGGCTTCAGAGGGCGTCGGGGGGTCGCGACCCTTTAACGTTGATAAAGATGCTTGTTTTTTTATCACGTGTGCCTTTCTGATAGATATTGCGAAAACTGTATTCTTTAAGTATACATTCAAGTCTTTTAAAACCCTCGAGGCCCTGGAAACGATTCAGAGGGCGTGGGGGCGTCGCGACGCCCTTCACTTTTTTTTAATGATGTTTTTTTTACTCGTGTACCTTTCGTGATAGAGTATTCCCGGGTAATATTTTCTTTTAATAAACAATCAATTTTTTGAACCTACTTTGCTGGTCCTGGTACCTTCAGAGGGCGTCGGGGGCGTCGCGACCCCCTAAAATGGTTTTTTATAATAAAGATTTTTTTTTTTACTCGGTGCCTTTCATGTAGAGTTTTTGGGTAAACTATATTCTTTTAATAATAGCTACAATTTTTTTAGAACCTCCCTTTCAGGCCCGGGTATGCTTGAAAGGGCGTCGGGGGCGTCGCGACGCCCAAAAACGGTTTTTTCTAAAAAGAGAAATGATTTTTATCTCGTTTACCTTTCGTGCTAGTGTTGCGGTGAATTGTTTTCTAAAAAGCAATAGCATACAAGTTTTTAGAACCTCCCTTGCAGGTCTTGGCACGCTTCAGAGGGCGTGGGGGGCGTCACGACGCCCTAAAAACGTTGATAAAGATGCTTGTTTTTTTATCTCGTGTACCTTTCGTGATAGAGTTTTGCGTAATCTGTATTCTATTAAGAAATTTTTAAAAGGGTTTTTTTATCCCTTCCTTGCGGGCTTAGTTGCTGCAAGGACTCTAAAAATCACTCAAAAAAAGTTATAGGGCACGCAAAAGCCCCCCACGCCCTCTGAAGTACCCGGGACCTGCAAGGTAGATGCAAAAACTTTAATGATATAAATTAATTGAATCAGTTCACCGCAATACTCTATCACGAAAAGGTACACTTTATAAAAAAACAAGCATCTTTTTTTTCGTTAAATGGCGTCGCGACGCCCCCGACGCCTCTGAAGCTACCAGGACCCGCAAGTAATCAAAAAACTTTTAAAGATATTTTTAATTGAATACAGTTTACCGCATACCTACACGAAAGGGACACGAGATAAAAAAAAAATCACTCTAAAAAAAATTATAGGGGCCCCGACGCCCCCGACGCCCTCTGAAAACGTACCCGGCCCGAAGGTAGGTTCAAAAGACTTTAATGAATTACTTAAATGAATACCGTTTTCCGCAATACTCTATCACGAAAGCACCGTGATAAAAAAAACAGCATTTTTCAACGTTAAAGGGCGTCGCGAAAGCCCCCGACGCCCCTGAGCCTACCCGGACCGCAAGGGTTTGGGTTTTAAAAAAATTTTTGGGGGTATTACTTAATAAATACAATTCACCCCAAAACTGGTTTTACAAAAGGGAAATGCGATAAAAATAAACCCTTTTAAAAAAACGTTATAGGGGGTCGTGACGCCTCGACGCCCTCTGAAGCGTGCCAAGACCGCAAGGTAGGTGCTAAAAAAATTGTATGCTATTTCTTAATAGAAACAATTTACCGCAACACTCTAGCACGAAAAGGGACACGAGATAAAAATTCATTCCTCTTTTCAAAAAACGTTTTAAAAGGGGTCGCGACGCCCCCCACCCCTCTGAACGTGCCGGACCTCAAAAGGTTGGGGAAAAAACCTTGTTTGTCATTATTAAAGAATACAGTTTTTCCCCAATACTCTATCCGAAAAACACATGAGATAAAAAAAATTCCTCTTAAAAAAATTTTTGGGGGTCGCGACGCTCCCGACCCCTTTCAAGCATCCAGGGCCGCAAAAAAAGGTGAAAAAAATTTGTTTGCTCTTATTTTAAAAAAATATGTTCACCGCAACACTCTATCCGAAAAGGGACAGAGATAAAAATCTTTCCCTCTTAAAAAAAGTGTAAGGGCGTCGCGACGCCCCCGACGCCCTCTGCAGCATAGCATGGCCTGCAAGGAAAGTGCAAAAAACTTGTATCCTACTACCTAATAGAATACAACTTACCGCAAAACTCTTCCACGAAAGATGCACGGGATACCTGTTGCCCCCCTACTATCTACAACGTACAGTCCCGAGGACACGAGTGGATGTGCATCCAACACCTGAGAGTTGTGAAGTGGCAGGTTGGATCTTCAAACCTAACCTTTGCACTAGCGAGTTGGTGATGGCTGAGATCTGTGACCCAGAGTCTATTACCGCACGGAAAGGTTGCAAAATCCCATTAGCATCGCTGATGAGCGCGCGAATCGTGCCCAACAGGACAGTTTGATGCGTGGGATTCGAAGCTCGGACTTGACATGAGAGAGCTTGAGGCGGCTGCTGACTTGGGCCTGAGGCGTGAGTCACTTCCTCAACAGAGGAAGGGGGTGGAGTCCGTGTGAAGCATTGAATGGTGCTTGTTGCTACGGCACACAGAACACAAACTTTTAGACGCACACATTGAGAACGCATGTGCGCCCCCATGCAATTAAAACAACGTTTCAATCGTCGCAGAGTGTCATAGCGTTCATTGACAGCTTGACCTCGAAAAACATCGCACTGATACAAAGTGTGTGTTGACTTGCAGAGAGGGCACGCAAAATAGACTATCAGCTACGTCCCCATTTTCGAGAAGATGGGCTCAATCGTCCGAACAAGCTGAGAGAGGGCTCAAAAAATTCGTAATTTCCCCCTTATTACAGTAAAGGCAACCCGGAAAACGAAATCGTAGCTTTTAGCTTTGAGGGGCAAAAACGGTCAAAAACGGCAAAGTGTAAAAGACTTTAAGAAGGCATACAAACCTAAACTCTAACGCTAATGCTCACACGAGATCATAAAAAATAAAGATGAAATACAAATCGGTAACTTTCAGCCTTTAGAGGCCAAAAACGACCTAAAAACGACAAAAAAAAGGCAACATGGAAAATAGATTTTATGAAGCCCGATTTAACAATGAGCTAACGCTAATGCCATCACGATAACATAAAAATAGATACGAAATATGAATCGGTAGCTTGTAGCTTTTAGGGGCAAAAAACGACCAAAAAAAGGCAAATTTAGAAAAGATTTTAGACGCCGATGTAACCATTCACTAACACAAATGCTAATACTAGATCATAAAATATAAAGAAAATATGAATCAGTAGCTTTTAGCTCTTTCAGCACAAAAAATGGATAAGAGGCACACTAGAGGTCGCAATTTCATCTAAAATACCGTTAGTTTACATGCGTGAGTATTATACAATAGCAGTTTGCACATTGTTTATATTAATTAGAAATATAGCAAAAACTTGTAAAAAATACAGCCAAACCTTGCACACACAAACGAAATGAGATCTAAAAAAGGGGCCAAGCTCATCTACCCTTCCACAGTTGCGCATTCTTAATTCAGAAACGTACAGGGTCCCGTAACAACAACCTTGAAAACTTGGCAAAATAGAATTTGCAACTATTAATTTAAACGTAATAGTTCATCCAAATTTCTTTTTTTGTAATAAGTTTAAGCGTAATCGTCGTGCGAAGTGTTTGTTGCCAAGCTTGTCAAGGATGCTGTTACGAGACACGGTACGTCTATGAATTAAGGATGCGCAAATGTGGAAGGGTAGATGAGCTTGGCCCTTTTTTTAGATCTCATTTCTTTTGAGTGTGTGAGGTTTGGCTGTATTACTACAAGTTTTTGTTATGTGTGGGATCTCATTACTTTTTCAAGTTCCATTGCATTTGTTAAAATATAATAATTTTATCAAAGTCGATTTAATTGCTATGGTATTACCAATTAACAATTGAATGAAAAAATTTAGTGGTCCAAAGACTTGCTTTTTGTAAACTATGTAGGCGATCATTGTCAAGTAACTATAGTTACTTGTTGATTGTATACCTGTGTAAGGCTTATTTTAAATCCTTTATTTGGAAGCCTTCCAGCAAACTTTTTTTAACTTTTTCTTCCAAAAGGAACTATACATCACTATTACCTTAATGTCCATTTAAAATGTAAACGTTGTAGCCCCACCCGTTTGGTCAGAATCGCTGGTCAATTGAAACTGACGAATTAGACAGTAGTGTAGAAGTAACTTAAAGTGATTATGAGCTTGTTTCAAGTCATTTTTTCACCAAGAAGGAATGTTCGTACACCAACCAAATTTGGCATATATATGTTGTCAGGTACCCAAATCCCCTTGATTTTGATAGTTTATAAGTTCACATCACGTTTCATGACGGCTGGGTGACACCTCGAAATCATCCCAACTCTGCTTGCTGTATAAGGTGCCTGAGTATGTAGCGCACCACGGCTTGGCTGCGGCGCCCTAACGGGCACCTAGATAAAATACGATTCCTGTTTTTACATTTTGTATTGTGGGCTAGCTGCACTGCACATTGAGTGGTGGAGTGGACACTAATTATCACTGATCATTTCAAAAGTTACACACTTTACTGCTTTGCCTTTCCTGATGATCAAGTAACATTAACTTTGATTTGATTTAATAGATTTGAATCGGTTATTTGAGAAACCGAATAAGTCATGTAACCATTGTTCTGAGTAAAACGCAAAAAAACGTGTATTTAATACCCTGAAGTCAAATAATACAGTTTTTTATGTAGTAATTTAGATGTGGCATAGTTACATTGATTGTTGTTGATATTGATATTTATGAGCACGTAATTTCATAATTACGAGGGTGTAATTAGCGTGGACTTATTTGGTTTCTCAATTAAATGGGGCGGGTATATCTAAAATTAGTAAAAATGAGGAAGTATCATAAGTTTTTATGATTGTTTATTATATCATAAAACTACATTTTTTAAAACTTTGTTTTGTTAAAATTTCTCGGCAATGACTCATTTTACTGAAAGTGACTTGTTCCGTTTCCCAAATCAATTAATTTTTTTTCTTCAGAACGTATGGACTGACTTATTCGGTTTCTTAGCTCAAAGGGAAAATCGACACCCTGTAATATACACAGGCATGGTAGTAAATTATTTCGTTTCTCTACTAATCGATAGGTCTTGAAATTCTGGAGAAAATGGCTTATTCGGTTTCTCAAATAACCGCTTCGTTTAATGAAAATTAAATAAGAAAGCGCTCCGACTTTTAATAACCGTACATATATAACACATTAAAACTGCATTTGTTTTATTTCCTTTTCTGAACTGGTCCTGTGTGACGAAATGCCTTTTTGCCTTTGCCGGCCCCTAAAGTTAAAGGGTATACTGAAATCGATTTCCAAATTTAATTTAAATTTTTATTGATTTAACAAATTTATTGCAACCTATTGCAGCGTTTTCGGGCAATTAGTATTATTTTTGATATAGTGCCTTTTTGCCGTTTTTTGGTTCCCAAGCAAAGATCGACATATTTTAATTTACTCATTACATGTTCTGTATTGTCTTTAAATATTGAAGTAATTACAACTCTACCCAGCGTTATTGGACAATTGGTATTCATTTTCATATTTATATTACCTTTTACCCTTTTTCACTCTAAAAGGTAAAAAGTACTATTTTCAATTTCAGATATTATTTCTGTTTGAGCTTAAAATATCACATTTGTTTCCACCTTACCCAACGTTATAGGCCAATTCGTAATCCATTTAAGAAATATTATCCTTTTTTGCCGTTTTTTGGCTGTAAAATCTAAAAGCTACCGATTTCGCTTTCCGGGTTGGCCTTGATGAAATCAGGGAAAATTACGAATTTTTTGAGCCCCCTCTCGGCTTGTTCGGACAATTGAGCCCACAAAAGTGCGTATCTGATAGCCTAAAAGGAGAGGAGACCACATTAGCGCGAGATGAGTCATGACTAATGTGTCTCGTACTAGAGTTCGGAACAGGTGCGGATGATACTAGAAAAGAATTGACCTTCTTTGAGGGATGAGAACTCTTCGGTGACATTGTCGAGTTTTTGCCGACGGCTCAAAGCTCCATAGTGCGAGACTGCTGTTCCAAAAATTCGATTAACGATTTATAATCAGGAGCTGAGTTAGAACAATGTTTAGTTTCGAAAGCTTTCCGAGAAGAGGGATCGAGATTGGCTAACGATAAACATAGCAGCAGAAAATCGCTTTAATCCGGAATATCTAGTGCTTTCAAAGCTTCAACCGAATTTCGATAGACTTTGAGGAAGCTTTGAAGTCCTTCATAGGACGAAGTCTTGAGAGGAACAAATTCTAATATCTTCTGAACATAGACGCTGCCTAGAAGTCTCTTGTTCTGATAACGTGAGATAAGAGCATTTAATGCCAGAGGATAGCTTTCCTCACAGATTTGATACTCAGAGATAATAGCTAGAGCTTGTTCGGACAACGAGGATTTGAGGTAATGCAGCTTCTGCACATTACTTAACGATGTGTTTTTGTCTATCAGAGACTTGAACAGGGAGCAGAACTCCGGCCATTTGCAAATGTCACCCGCGAACTTAGGGAGGTCAATGACCGGCAGAGAGATGTGAGGTTTCGCAGAGATGGGGGCAGCCCCGGATTGAGTCACACTGACGGGCTGAGTCAACTTGACAGCCGCGAGGAACCTAGCTTTTGCTGCATAGAGAACAGTCTCAAAACTGTCTTGGACCTTATCGATTTCAAGGGTCTCGCCGTGTCTTTAAACTGCGTGTTAATATCCGAAATTGACATTTGGATGTCTTGAAAATCAGACTCCAACGCAGAGAGTTTGTCGAACTGAGGCCTACACAAATCGACATCTTCGGGTTTAATCTTAGAGAACGCGTCATGAGTTCTCTGAACACTAGCAAAGACAAATTCACGACGAGCCACCAAACGTTTCTGTTGTGCTTGTAACTCTTCCATGGTGAACAATAGGTACAAGTATCAAACGGAGAACAAACGACAAAAACACGGAAGAGAACAATTCAAAACAGTGAGCACGGTTTATTAGACGAGTGAGCGCAGCGAACGTAGTCTACAACGCTACTCGATCGGTCCTTGGTCGTGATTAATTCTGTTAAATGTTAAATGTTAAATGTTAAATGTCTGTCTGTCTGTCTGTCTGTCCAGGCTCATACGGCCGAACGGCCAAATAGACCGAGCTGAAATTTTAAACAGACATCAGTGACCAGGTAACTGAGAACTGCTAAAAAAATGAGCACAATCTGTTACGATTTAAACCTGCAAGAAATAAAAAACTGAAAAATTCGTTGAAATGTATGGGAATTATTTTAACGACAATGGTTTTCATTTTGAAATAATATATTTTGTTTGTTATTTACCTGGCTGTGAAATGCCGTGTCCAAGGTTAATCGAATGTTGGACGTCAAGGTACCCCCAAATTCCGCTCGTCGATTGAGTAAACCTTGCAATATTTTCACGTATTTCCTACTGGCCATGTTTTCCGTAGTATTGTCACAGATGATGGACTACACTGCGTTATATGCATTTCAAAACATGTTAAATAATTTAAAAAATACAATCCAGAAATTACAAAATCTTTCCCGACCATTAAACCCACGTCTCCCACATTTCGGCTATAAGTGCGCTTTAGCCAACTCGACTAGGGAAACGCCAAAGTCGTTGTTAGACGAGCGAGCGAGTCATGTGTTGAGTACACGGCAACATTTGCATTTAAGTTTGATAATTATATCGGTATAGATAATAGGGTTTTAAGTTGAGTTGGTAGGCTATAAGGGCACGTCAACTGTAAGGTAATAATGCACCACTTTAGTCTATGATAGGCTAGGGAGACCTTAGGTAGGTAAATAATAAATTGATAAATGGGCTTAAATGTGTAGGTTCTATTTTAACAACAATGTTTTTTCGGGAAGAATTATAATTTTTGGAATGTCAAGAGGTGCGCGGCACTGGCCAAGATGCATCAAAACTTGCACGCTCAAGATTACCCAAAACTCCGCACGGAGATTGAGTAAACCTTGCAATCTTAGCTCGTTCTCGTACTGGCTATGTTTCTTATACTATTCTGCAATGTTAAAACACTACAGAAATTATTTATTTATTTGTAATTAATATTATTAACCTAGATGGTTGGCATGCGAAATAAAGTACGATGTACATGAATAATCCCATACAATTTTTATGTCTTTTGTAATTTTTTATACTATACAAAATTTGCGTTTAGCGACAGAAGATACGATTGGTTTGTGCATGGACTTAAAATAGTTACATCCATGGTTTGTAGAAACTCCATTGAGATTCGTGGATCTTGATCACTGCCTTGGTACAAACAATTAAAGATCAAACAGGAATAATTAAAACATAGTATGGGCCTGGTTTAATTTGTTATTTTTGCAAACAAAAACACATTCTACGCCGCCATTAATTGGCGTGCTTTCTGTTTGTTTATAAAACTAGGGAAACGCCAAAGTCGTTGTTAGACGAGTGAGTGAGCCATGTGTTGAGTACCCGGTAACATTCCTTTTCTTCCCCCTACCTTAGGCCGCCCTAGCCTATCATAGGCTACAGTGGAGCATTATGGCCTAAGCTATGACCTAAACTTAAATACCCTATTATTTATACGAATATTACTAGGGAAACGCCAAAGTCGTTGTTAGACGAGTGAGTGAGCCATGTGTTGAGTGCGCCGGAACATTTGCATTTAAGTTTGATTATAATATTCGTATAAATAATAGGGTATTTAAGTTTAGGTCATAGCTTAGGCTATAATGCTCCACTGTAGCCTATGATAGGCTAGGGAGGCCAAAGGTAGGGGGAAGAAAAGGAATGTTACCGGGTACTCAACACATGGCTCACTCACTCGTCTAACAACGACTTTGGCGTTTCCCTAGTTAAATAAACACACGAGACAATAATACACAAAGCAATGACGTGAACACAAGGAGAAAAAGAGCAGTTACATATATTGACACGTCATTGCAAACAGTGTATGAGCGAAAACGATGCGTGTATAAAATCACGCGAAACGAGAGCATAAACACAAGAAAAATCACTAATATAATATGTGCTTTAAAGACAGAGAAAAAACACATACAAGAAAGAAATCGAGGAACAATTATGCAAAGAAAATCAGACGTCGAATGAACGAACCCACGATATCCAGGGAGAGATATCGTGACGCCAGAGCACGAGAACAAAACCACGAGTATACAAAAATACACAGCAACTCGAGCAATTATGTTTATACAAGACAATGAGAAAGTAGTGATAAAAATCCAAAATGAAAGAAACAAAGTTTGCATCCGGCCCGGAGGACCAGCTTGTTTAGGCCAAGATGCCTATACCGAGATTTTAAGTGGACTGTAATTATTAGTTTTTTATAGAGCAAAAAGAACAAGGAAGAAATATAGGAAATAAATGCATAAGGGAACTAACGTGAGAGCGCAGGTACTTCCTGGAGTGAATGACTGCCCACGACGTCGTGCGGTCGTGACGTGCGCGTCGCGACGTCAATGTAACAGACGTCGTGGGGGACAGGATGGAGTGAAAGAGCTTTCCAGTTGGAAGAGTTAGAGAAGTGAGAAATAAAGAAATAGCAAACCGTAGCGGTTGAATGTCACAACACAGGCAAAGTCACTACAAACACAGTGCAGCGTACGAGAGCGTGAGAAAACTGGATTTGCCCAAATATGGGCTAGAGAGATAACAGATAGCAACCTTTCAGAGACGACAGCTGGTCGTGTACTAAACTAGGGATGAGCAATATGCGAATACAAACGGAAGAAAAACAGAAAACGAACGTGATTGGCTGACCAAATCACATGACAAAACCGGACAAAACACTCGAGTCAAAACCAAATGAAAAGATGAAAAATTAATTCAATGAAAATAGCACTAAACAAAGCGACGAAAATACAAGAAATAATCGGCGCGAACACAAACACATAAATTATCTGCTAATATTGTATTGTTTAATCAAAACAAAATGTACCCTACAGTCCCCTACACTGAGAGTTAGTGTATCCGTACGTGTTTGCTGACAACACATTGGTTGTAGCCATGTATCTAATCATAAATCCAGTGGAATATATTATCTTTTGTATAGTTATTGGAACGGAAAAAATACAACAGTATAATAAAATTATCAAACTATACCAATTACCTGATAATATAAAGAAATATGTGGTTTGATTTCGATTTGATTGATCTTTATTGATTGATCTTTATTTTTCCATATTGTTTGTAAACATGGTTGTTCTTTTGGATATTTATATGCTCCAATAAGAGTAGCACTTGAGGCGGAGCATATTTTTCTTATTATAATAGTGGTAGTGTACAGTTAATTGGTATTCTTAGGAACTAAATACCGTTTCTATAATAAAATAAAATAAAATTGACATATAATATTAAGACATTCCAATAGATAATGTACACGTTATAAGAAGACAAGACCAAGACAGTTTTTTTTTTACAATTGTGGTACATGGATAGTCCAAATTTACGTTCACCAAATAACGCAGATAAGTGCTATAGTAGGATATCCGTATTCCATAAACAAAACAAAACAGTCACTCAATTTTTTGCCTTTTCTGTCCCCTCGCCCAATCCTAATGTCACGAACTCACCTTTCTAGAACCCCTCCGTCAGTCGGTAGATACTTCTTTTTGACGGGCTCTTTACGATAACCTCCATTAGCTTTTGTTTTGGTGTTGTCATCTTCAAAATCATTGTGCCCTCAACCTCATCCCCTACCCTCCAAAAGGAAGTAAAACTAGAGTAATTGTTAGAAAACCAAAATATCTTGTATGCTGCCCCAGGTAAAGCCGTGTTCTGACAGGTGCATTCCCTGGGAGTACATACAAAATAATCTACTATCGTCATAGCCCATCTTTATCCTTGTGATTTAATAATGAGATGGACGCTTCATTCTATTATCGTCAACAACACAATAGCAAACAACAATTTTAACAATTCTAATCAGAAAATGATATATTTGAGGGAGCGTCTTCACTTGACTCTTTTGGCTCGAATGTCTGGGTTTTTTTTTCCTTTTTTTTCTTTTACTGCTTCGGTACAGGTCGCACCGTTTCTCTGATCGACCTGAAATTTTGCACACATGTACATACCACTTATGCGGGTTGCTGTATAGTTTTGTGGCAAAATCGTTCAAAAATTTATAAAGTTACATTAAAGTTAATCAAAAGTTTTTTTTCCAAACTAAACGGTGACAAAATCTGAGGTGGCCAAATCATTTAGAATGTCCGTCCGGTGACGAATATGTTCATTTTATTTTGATTCGATAAGTAGTGTAGATAGAAATTACATTTTAACAAAAGTAACGTTACCATGGCAACGAAAAGTCGCACGAGAATTCTGGTCACTATGCACTGCCACCTAGAAGTGATCAAGAGTTAAAATTGTTCCCCTAGATGGTGGTGGATTTTATCCATTCTCTCCTATTTTACAAATTTTCAGCTAAATCGGCCAAGACCTTAAAGACTTATTGGTATGTAACATTATGGGAATGTCGTACTCGGGTCGTGTTGCACGTACCGGTGCTCGCTCAACAACGCGACGGGACTTTAGCGTTTTCCTTGTAATTTTATTGGTGGGGTATTTTGAAGCAGCAGGGAATCGAAACCGTACTACCGGACCCACAATTAGGGCTAATATTTGTATAACCCGAACGTCGAACGAACGACCAGAACAAAACCAAACCCTCGAAAAGTAAACATTTGGTGCTTGTGAGTTGGGCAATCTGTAAGAATTGCTTAGCGCTCGATGTTTTTTTCCCTGCAATCGTCCGCGCTATTTTCGCGGTAGGCTATAGGAGTATAGGATTTGAATTGACGCCTGAAAACAACTCGTCATTACTAGGGGCGTATTTAGGCCTAGGCGCAATAGGCGTGCGCCTATAACCCCTCCAGCTAGCCCCCCCCCCCCCCCCCCCCCCCTTCGAGCTAAGTGGCCCCAAATTTCCCGTGAACTCAAAATATAGCACTTTTTATGGACACCTTCAAAATAATCACTGAACTTAGCCTTGCCAAGCTTTTTAATTCAATCGTTGAATTATTTCATATGAACATCTCATGACATGAAAAGTTATTCATAATTTCTTCGTTCTCTACCACCTACATGGCTACTCGTCTACTCCGATTGTGATAAAATTTGCAGGAGACTTGAACTATCTCTTACCTTCGACCTGTGTATTTGACCAATGTTAAGTAATATCTACGTTATATCTCTCTTGAACATTATTTTGAAGAGTTATTAAAACCACTTGTTGAAATCTGCTATTTATTCACAGCCTTGTATTGTTGGTTGGTATGGTCATAAATATAGTTAATTGTGGTTAACGTGACAGGTTGGCTACAAGGAGGTATGAATAATGTAAGGAGACAGCATGCGCTATCTGTGGCTGTACAAATGAACGTGGCCGTTTTGAACGTCTCTGATCGAGTTTTTCGCAGTATTTGCTGCTTCTCGTTGGTGCTGACCAATATGGCGGCTACTAAAACATAGAGTTTTTCGCAGTACCCGGTATTTACTCCTTCTCGTTGGTGCTGACTAATATGGCGACTACCATCGACGGCCGCCATGTTAAAATGGCGGGACTGAAACAGCTGGTATTATACCGTTGATAATAACTCTTGTATTAATATGAGATAGAATAATAAAGAGGTGAAATGTAATTTTTGTTGATGTGCTGCGTTTTGTTTGTTTTGGAATGTTCATAGCTTTGACAAAGAGCTTTAATAATACCGACGACCTTGCTTTGGGTTCGAGGCTTTCGCCGACCACCATTGTCGTTCAAAGTGGCTATGGTTTTGACGACGCCACACTGCCTCCTTACATTATTCCTTCCTCCTTGGTTGGCTAGTGTACGGTTATGGACATGCCCATACCCTCTTTAGTATATAAGATAAACTCAATTTTGTATTAGTACTACACTAGGAAAACGCTCAGTTGGACGCGTTGTTGAGCGAGCACCGGTAGGTGCAACATGACCCGAGTACGACATTCCCATAAGGCCCACCACACAGTGTAGGCCTAACTGGATATTGACATTGTACACTGTATACTATGGGTACGTTCCGAATGATGCTCCCACGCTCCCACAACACCCAGACATGCACAAGATGCCCGAGGTTTAACCTTGGGCGTTACG
Source organism: Sweltsa coloradensis (assembly GCA_024449915.1). NCBI lineage: Eukaryota > Metazoa > Arthropoda > Insecta > Plecoptera > Chloroperlidae > Sweltsa > Sweltsa coloradensis. Next base: position 17,592 of record JAMZAV010003162.1, read on the forward strand.
GGCGTTGTGATGGCGGCGGTGTTTACGGAATGCTTTGGGCACGCCCAAGGCTGCAAGTAAGCATCATTCGGAACGTACCCTATTACAACATCTTTGCATTGTACTAATTCACGTCATGCCTTCTAAAGTGTATCTTTGTATCTTCACTGCCTCCTTCATTTTTAGCATAATTTTTCGAATTATGATTACCCATAAGTCTTTAACGTCTTGACCGATTTAGCTGAAAATTTGAAAAATAGGAGAGAATGGTGTACTTATTGACCGTGCAAAATTTTATAACGATCGGAATATTTTTTTTTTTTTATAACCAACTATCGGATTTTGTTCAAAAACTATACAGCAACCCGCCTAGGTAGTATGTACATGAGTGCAAAATTTCAGGTCGATCAGAGAAACGTTGCGACCTGTATCGAAGCAGTAACAGAAAAAAAAGGCATTCGAGCCATAAGAGTCAAGTGGAGACGCTCGCTCAATAAAAAAATCCATGTTTACAATGGGGAAAAATCAATCAATCGATCAATCATATCGGCTTAACGCACCAAATATACGTGCTTATCCAACAACGTGGCTGAAAAAAACATTTGTAGTATTTTGTCCGGTTGTTCGGTTCAGGCGCGTAACAACTTAGTTTCAGGTGGGGGGGTCACTGGTCACATCCAACTAAGGGGGTTCCGGAGGGGGATGGCGCCCATCTAATGCGGGTCTGGGGCGCACAGCCCCGGTAATTTTTTCGATTCTTAGAGTGTGATTGGCGTATTTTAACGAGTTTTAGGCATGGTTTTTTAATAAAATTTGTTAGTGGTGACTGGACCATAAGCAATTCAAAATGGTCCATCTCCAAATTTTTACCTGGATGACCAATCCCTGGTTACGGCGGTGCATTCATTATAGGCACACACAAAATGAGAGTTGGTCTTGGGTAAAGACCAGTTTATGATTGACAGGATCGTAGGTGCACGTCTCGTTGACGTTTCTACTATTTACAACTCTTTTTTCCCATTGAATCCGTCAAACATTAAGTGGCCTTTCTTTGGGGTGATTTACAGACAAAAAAATTTCAAAATTGCTTTAAACAATGCGCTCATGGTGGTTGTACCTTAAAGTGAGACCACATAAATGTCATATGAAAGTTGAGGATAATATGAGTGGGTGGTCAGACAGTACAGTGGGAGGGAGGAATCAATTCCCCCCCCCCCCCCCCCCTTGTTACGCCACTGCATAACACAACTTCGCACTGCACTTGTACATACCTCTGTTCCCAGCCACCAGGGAAAGAAGAAAGACTAATTTTGGTCTGGTAAAGTCCAGTTTACGATAGGCTGGAGCGTAGGTCAAGTGTTTCTACCATTTTAAACTATTCACCCATTGATTCCGTCAAACATAAATGGCCTTTCTTTGGGGGTGATGACAAAACTCTTTAACAACCCCTCCACCCCCTGGGGCCAGGACCATTTCTGGCGACGGTTGAACAGTGCGACTACAAGGCTAGACAAAAAACTGTCAACAATGAAAGTTGTGGATAACCTAAGGGGGGGGGGGGTCAGACTGGCGAGTGGGGGGGGGGGGGGTCACCCTTCCCCCCTCCCTTGTTACGCGCCTGGTTCGGTTGTATGAAGTCGAGTTTTAGATTTTTTACGTTCTAACATTGCCATTGTATTAAATATAAAATTGGTAGTCCAAAATATTTTTTGTTTTTGTCTCACTTTGTCGCACTCTCCATAAATATTCATATTATTATTGTGAATAGCATGGGCCCCGGAAATTTTCAGCGTCTATGGCCCCACCAAATAACGTAAAGGCGCCACTGGTAATTACGCACATTAGAAATAAGGCAAAGCGGGTTGGTGACAACACCCCTCCCCCAAACAATAAACAATGTACAATCGAAGTGGGCGGTAGCGTATGAGAGTCGATAGCCAGCGCGGTGCCAGATCAGGATCACGTTAAGTCATTATTGCAACATTAGCTTTCATCCAGTCTTTTTTTTACACCAATGAGGACTCGGCACCGCGGCACCGCCGTCTTTCATTGACTTGCAACTCAACATCACTGCAACCGACAACTTATTTACAAGGGGACAATTTTGTCCCCTTGTAAGGCATACAATAATTATATTTAATATAATTATTGTATGCCTTTATAGTTTATATTCATGGATAACAGTTAAAACAAGGATATGCAGGAACATCCTGGATTCGAACGAGGATCGCAGGATCATGGGTAACAAGACTTTAACAACACCAATCTGAAATCAACCAATGGCTTCTGCAGTGGCTTATACAAATTTTAAGAGTATGGAAACGGTACAATAATTTTATCAAGTTAATAATTAACTAAGATTATTTAATTCATGAATAGTATATAAACACATTTATTTGAAACTAAAGCTACAATCGCCACACAAAAAACTAAAATAACCGAAAAAATGCAAGCTAGACAATGTGTGTAGTGCTGTAGTCCAATTTTGACTCGACTTATCATTTAAGTGATAAGATTGAAATAATATAGTTATATTGTTTAAGTTTTGCGCAATACCATAATTTATACAGACCGCAAATGCTTCAGCTTAACCTTTCAAAAGGAATTTGTCTTGAAAAGGTTGAGTTGCCCAAAGCGAATACAATAGAGAGATTTTAGGACCCTCACTGAGGTTTTCAATTTACATTCCAAGATGAAAATGACAATTACATAATGGAAACTCTTTTAAGTGGTAGATAAATTGAGTAATTTTCAACATTTGGGGATTATATGGGAGTGTATGCTATTTATCAAGTCATAACTAGGCTGAAATTGTTTTTGAATCGAACTTGTACCTCAAATTTAAGAGGGATTGAAGAACAAATAACGTAACTATTTGATATGATTAAATTCGAATAATTCTATCAAAATTATCGTAAACACTTCGCCAAAAAAATGAAAATGCTTAGAAAATTTTTAATAAGACAAAGTATTTGTTAAAATTGAGAAAAAACTTATCAAACACGCTTTAAGTTTCGAGATGGAATTTATCTCGACACTACATCCATATATAAATATATATATATTATACACCAGAACTTTTTAACCGGAAAATATTAAAAACAACACCACTCGACTGAACAATCACGGTTAAAAATTATCCAACACAAACTCACCCGTTGCGTTATATTTCTGCCACATCCGTGGCCTTCCTCAGACGCGAGGTAACTGAAGTCTCCCTTGCTGTTCTAGTTTCTCGAAGCGCACTGGTGGCGCTCCTCCACGCCCTCTCTACTTCCCCGCGAACCACCGGTCCCCCTATGGCGGGAAAGTCCAAACTTGGTTGGCTTATTAAGCTTGGGAAATAGATCATAACTGCAGCCTCCTTTAGCTTCCTTTTCGTCGTATTTTCCTCTTTTAACGCTATTTTAATGTCTTGCCAAATGACGCCTGTTTTACACTCAAATAAATGGTCCCGAAGTTTGCTTGCTCCCCTAGTTTTACCTGACACTATGTTTCTATGTTCTAGTATGTGGGAGAGACCATGAGACCAACGGGGGTGCGGATAAACGAACATAGAAACATAGTGTCAGGTAAAACTAGGGGAGCAAGCAAACTTCGGGACCATTTATTTGAGTGTAAAACAGGCGTTATTTGGTAAGACATTAAAATAGTGTTAAAAGAGGAAAATACGACGAAAAGGAAGCTAAAGGAGGCTGCAGTTATGACCTATTTCCCAAGCTTAATAAGCCAACCAAGTTTGGACTTTCCCGCCATAGGGGGACCGGTGGTTCGCGGGGAAGTAGAGAGGGCGTGGAGGAGCGCCACCAGTGCGCTTCGAGAAACTAGAACAGCAAGGGAGACTTCAGTTACCTCGCGTCTGAGGAAGGCCACGGATGTGGCAGAAATATAACGCAACGGGTGAGTTTGTGTTGGATAATTTTTAACCGTGTATTGTTCAGTCGAGTGGTTTTGTTTTTCATATATAAATATATATATATATAAATATACAACCTATATCGCAGCCTCACGTAAATGTCACAGTCCGCAGCGCTCGAGTGAAGAAATTTGGTACTACATGGCTGGATTTCCCACCTAAATAGATAGGTATCAGTTCTGTATTGTAGATGGTAATGTTAAATCAGAGCACAGTGCTAATTGTCACAGCGAAACTAGACAGTTAAAGTCCAACTCACTGCAGTTATCTGCATCTACGTCACAATGTAATAACACACTTTGATAACCTTGCAATTAGCACAAGGCACGTAGCAATCTCTATCTTACTTTTGGCAGGGATCTAGAATCAGCTGACGCTCCCATTGGGCCTGGTGAATGAATGCAACCTAATGTAGCCACAAGTCCAAGTAGACACAATCAAAGAATGTGATACCAGTCACTACATGAAGTGACCAGGTTGGCTCTCTCTCTTATCTCAACCATCTTTGAACTAGGAAGTGATTCCACGGATAGGGAATGTATTTTCTAACAAAAGCCATAATTTTATGTTCGTGATAAAAGTCTTGTGTTATTAAATGTAATCTTTTTTACGCAGATTCATGAATTTAAGGTAAGAACACCTACTAGGAAAACGCTAAAGTCCCGTCGCGTTGTTAAGCGAGCACCGGTACGTGCAACACGACCCGAGTACGACATTCCCATAATGTTACATACCAATAAGTCTTTAAGGTCTTGGCCGATTTAGCTGAAAATTGGTAAAATAGGAGAGAATGGATAAAATCCACCGCCATCTAGAGGATCTTGACATCATTTCTTTGGGAAATCTATTTTTACTCTTGATCACTCCTAGGTGGCAGTGCATAGTGACCAGAATTCTCGTGCGACTTTTCGTTGCCATGGTAACGTTACTTTTATTAAAATGTAATTTCTATCTACACTATTTATCGGATCAAAATAAAATGAACATATTCGTGACCTGACGGACATTCTGAATGATTTAACCACCTCAGATTTTGTCGCCGTTTAGTTTAAAAAAAAAAAAACTTTCGATTAACTTTAATGTAACTTTATAAATTTTTTAACGATTTTGCCACAAAACTAATGGCATTCAATCGAGAACGAAGCTTGCGGATGGTCAAAATTTCATCTCGATCCGAGCCTCCGTTCGACCGCTATCATGAGCCAAAAAAGCTGCGCGACTTTCCGTTGCCATGGTAACGATACTTTGTTATAATGTACTTTCCATCTACACTACTTATCGGATCAAAATAAAATTAACATATTCGTGACCGGACGGACATTCTAAATGATTTGGCCACCTCAGATTTTGTCGCCGTTTAGTTTAAAAAAAAACTTTCTATTAACTTTAATGTAACTTTTTAACTTTTTGAACGATTTTGCCACAAAACTATACAGCAACCCGCATAGGTGGTATGTACATGTGTGCAAAATTTCAGGTCGATCAGAGAAACGGTGCGACCTGTACCGAAGCAGTAACAGAAAAAAACAGACATTCGAGCCATTAGAGTCAAGTGGAGGCGCTCGCTACGCTCGCTCAATAATCTCCCAAATCACTGATCCTTCAAGTCAAGTAGTGTGAAAGTGTACCAATAGTTATTGATCAGCAACCAATTAACAGATTGATTATTGATTGATAAATAACTAGGAAAACGCTTAAGTCCCGCCGCGTTGTTGGATGAGCGTAATTGGTGCATTGAGCTGCCATGTGTTATGCGGATTTTCTGTTCTGTGAAAAAATCATTACTAAGTTGAAGATTTTTTTTTAATTATTTAAAAATAAATAAAAAAAAACTTTAATTTTTAATTTTTTTAATTAATCGTAATTTTAAAAAAGAAAAAAATCGTAAAATTTTGATTTTCATAAGAAATAATTATTTGATTGTGCTCAAATTTCACACGAATATATCGATTCATAAAATTAAGGTTCTGTTAAAAAATCATAACAATCGGATAAAGCATGTAGGTGTTATAAGTCAAAGAATTGTTTTAAAAAAGAAAAACCACGTAAAATTGCGATTTTCATGAGAAATAATTTTTCGATTGCGCTTAAATTTTCCACGAATATATAAATTCATAAAATAAAGGTCCTGTGAAAAAATCATTACAATCGGACAAAGCGTGTAGGTATTATAAATCGAAGAAATTTTTTCAAAATCGAAAAAAATTGTAAAATTGCGATTTTTATGAGAATTTTTTTTTCGATTGCGCTCAAAAACGTGGCAGTTCTAAGTTCAGAGATTTCGAAGGTCTCAATAAAATTTCATCGCAATCGGAGTATCGGTTTAGCCGGAATCGTGCTAACAAACAGACAAAAATACAAAAAAAAAAAAAAAAAAAAAAAAAAAAAAACATTCCGGATTTTTTTCTCCAGTGTAGTGAAATGGAATCTTCGCTTCGCTCGCTACGCTCGCTACGCTCATCCAAATATTGCGGGCACTACAATATTACGTTAATTTATTATTTTATTTTATTTATTATTTTTATTGAATTATTGATTTTATCGATGTAAAAAACAAAAAATAAAAATAAATAAATTCGTATTTAGAGTCTACCCACTCAGTCATATAAGTGATTTTCAGTGGGGGATATTAAAACAAAGCGACCAAGCTAACCCTGTAGGCCCCGACGTAATCGTCGAGTGACCGACAACCAACTAAAGAGGGATATTATTAATTGGATGAGCGTAGCGAGCGTAGCGAGCGAAGTGAAGACTTCAATTTGACTTTATGTTTTTTTGTTTGTTTTTCACTTACGTTACCCCAAGAAAAATAGCTCGGGTGTTTTGTTTTTTGTTAGTTTTTCTGTCTGTTTGTTCGCTCTCTACCGGGCAAACGGCATATGCGATCTTGATGAAAATTTGACAGGACCTTCGAAATCTCTGAACTTAGACTTGCCACGTCTTTGGGTACAATCGAAGAAATATTTCTCATGAATATCGTACTTTTACGATTTTTTTTCGATTTTTTGTGCGAAATTCTGACCAAAGGGGTGGGGCTACAACGTTCATATTATACATGGACATTAAGGTTATGGTGATGTAGTACATTTTGAAAGAAAAAGTTGAAAAAGTTAGCCAGAATCTATAGAAATAAAGCTTTTAATATAAGTTTTCAGATTTTTTGTGCGATATTTTCGTGCCATTTGGGCCAATTCTGACCAAACGGGTGGGGCTACAACGTTCATATTATACATGGACATAAGAGTTATGGTGATGTAGTACCTTTTGAAAGAAAAAGTTGAAAAAGTTAGCCAGAATCTATAGAAATAAAGCTTTTAATATAAGTTTTTTTACGGTAAATAATACCAATTGACAAGAAACAATAGAAACTCGACAACAATCACCTACAATGCGTAGGCAGCAAAACAAAGCACTTGCAAAAGTAAAGATATCGCACGCAAACTAAAAACTTTAAAAGCTCATCCATCAACGCGGCGGGACTTTAGCGTTTTCCTAGTTAAATAGAAAATATAGCAATGTGGTATGGACAGTGCGAACACCCGCGGATCAACGTCAGAATCAACAAGGCCGATTCAGAAAAACTTTGACGACCGTCAGGGCCCGGGGGAAAATTGGCCCAGAGCATGGCTCTGCTTATCGTAAAAGGCGATTCAAGAGAAAAAATTCCACCTCGTTAACATCAGTTAGTAAGAGGGGAGTATATTTCTCTCCGAAACTAGAGGTGAGCTCTGGCAATCGTCGTCTGGGACAATTCCCCCTTCCCTTGACGACTTCCCCGACGACGATGACAATGAATAACGAACGATGACAAAGACGATGACGGCGCGACATAGCTCGAAAAAAACAAAATTTGATTTTTTTTTAGGATCATGGAGGACCCAATAATGTTTCTGTTAATTTCTAAATTCATAACTAGTTAGCCTGAATTAAATATATTTTTTGAGTTTTGCGGGTGAATACCCCTTCAATAATAATGACATTATGACATTGAAACTTTTGTTGTTCGATGTTTGTTTTTATTATTTTTAGGCCACACCACATACTTCGGTTTAACCATGTGACAAGCTAAAGAGGGTATAAACACGTCTATAACCCTACACTATCTAACTATCTAACCTCTAAATAAAATAAAATAAACTAATATTTGAATAAGATCGTATACAAGAGAATGTACGTATTAGTATTATTATATATAGGTTTAAAAAATATGTATCAAAACCTGCGTTGTCATGCACAGAGATCATAAAGGCTGACAAAGTCCAGCACAAGTTCCAGCAAATTATAACCTTAAAAATTAAGCATGGAATAATATCGCCAGATCAAAATAATTTCATTGTTGTTGAATGTGTCGTTAAAATTAATTATAAAATCAGTCAAAAAAAAATCTACCATCTATATTTTTGGATGAGCGTAGCGAGCGTAGCGAGGGAGCGAAGACTTCAATTTCACTGACCCCCCAAAATATTTAGCTCGGGTGTTTTTTTTTTTTTTTTTTTCCGTCTGTTTGTTCGCTCGATTCCGGGCAAACGGCATATGCGATCTTGATGAAAATTGGAGGGGACCTTCGTTTTCTCTGAACTTAGAGGTGTATTGTTTTTGGGTACAATCGAACAAATATTTGTCATGAATATCGTACTTTTACGATTTTTTTCGATTTTTAGTGCGATATTTTCGTGACATTTGGTCCGATTCTGACCAAACGGGTGGGGCTACAACGTTTATATTTCACATGGACATTAAGGTTATGGTGATGTAGTACCTTTTGAAAGAAAAAGTTGAAAAAGTTAGCCAGAATCCACAGAAATAAAGGTTTTAATATGAGTTTATTGAGGTTTATAATACCAATTAACACGTAACAATAGAAACTTGACAACAATCACCTACAATGCATTCAAAAAGCACTTGCAAAGGAAAAGTGCAAACAAACGCAAAAACGCAAACAAAAAAATTACAAAAACGCTCATCCATCAACGCGGCGGGACTTTAGCGTTTTCCTAGTGTAAGAACACACAATTCTCAAAATTGTCACGAACTGCCGTTCATTATTAAATCCGTTTCTCTATCATTGGAAAATGTATAAAGATAATTTTTTGCAGTTAACCATCAATCATGATTACATTTTGGAATATCAATCAGTGCAAACGCTCACAATTCTAGCGCAATCTCTATGCAACAGCATGTGCGCGGTCGTATAGTTCCACGTTTCGCCACTAGAGCGCATACCGGCTCTAGGCCCCGCCCGGCCCTGTATATAAAGCGCATGCAGCGTAACTCGCCACTCGTTCGTCTCCTGCCACGAGAATGTCTCGCTTGCTGTTCCTGATGCTGGTCGCGATCTCCGGGGTCATACACGCTGCACCCGGGCTCGAGTGTCCCCAAATGTACGCCTGGGAACGATCCGGAAAGTTCCAAGGGGATATTGATGTTGACTTCAAAGACGTGAAGAAATCCAGAAATGGAATTGTTGGGGATGAAACCCGTTGGCCTCAGAATACACTCGTGTATAAACTAGATGAAACAATAAGTAAGTAGACCTACACAAAATGTTGTCTTTGTAGTGACCACTGAGCAAATTACCTAACCTATAATTTACTTTTCACATGAGTAAAATATGTCACATTTTTAGAATAATAAAAAATATGGTTTTTAAATTCACAGTGACTATGGTTACCATACCAACATAGTTAGTAATTTTGTTTGAGAGTGAGTTAACCTTACAGCCTGATGTAGACGGTTCATTGTTTCTTTCAATTTTCATTAAATTCAAGGACGAAACTCTGTCAAAATGTGCAAACAAAATAAAATACAATACCTTTTTCACAAAATTATATTTTTTTCCTTGGATTCAAGGAATCTTCAACGAAACATTGTACAGTTTATTGGGACAGTTCCATGAAGTTACGAGCAAGGGTTAAGGGAGGGGGGCGCTCTCGAGCCGCCGTCTTAGAGGTCGCCGAATCGAAGGTGGAGGTCCCCGTCTCCCCGACAACGCTTGTCGCAGTTTGCCTCAAGTTTCGCTAGATGTACTTTGCATCTTTCACTCCGAGCTTTATATATTATATTTATATTAGTTTGAAAAAGGCAATTTTTTTTTTTCGTGGGAAACCTGTTATAGGGTGCAATTAGCCCCTCTTCACGTAAATTAGGTATGTGCGGATAGGAAATTGTGAAGGGATGTCCGAGGGCTGTTTAAGAGGACTCAATCGCTTGCATTCGCCTTAACGACTGAGGAAAACCTCAGAAAAAACCTTCAGTCAGGATTGCCGAACTCGACGGGATTCGAACCCGGGACCTCCCGAATCAGAGTCGAGCGCTTAGCGCCCGAGCCAACACTGTCGGTGAAAAAGGCAATGTTGGTACACGAGTTACGACGACGTGAGAAACTAGGGCGCTTCAACCAGTTAGCTCATATATTGCTCCGCTCGTGATATTTAAAGTTAATGAAAAGAGTTATTGCTGTGTTTTTTTTGGTGTTCGTTTCTAAGTTAAAACAAAAAAATACAAAAATTTGTAAAAAAAAAAAAAAAAAAAAAAAAAAAACGCCAACCAAGCTCTCCTTTAAAAGTCTTCGGCTATGAAAGCTGTAAGATATAAAAGTTGAGCCAAGCATTTCATTCTTTCTCCCTAATTTTGCATTGAAAAGAAGTAAGATCATTTCGCCTGTTGACGAGCGCCAAGCCAACCATTTTCGTGGTAAAAAAAGTAAACATTTTAAACTCAAATTGCCCAAAAAATTACTTGGACATTGAATTACCACGAAAATGTTTGGCTTGGCGCTCGTCAACAGGCGAAATAATCTTACTTCTTTTCAGTGCGAAACTAGGGAGAAAGAATGAAATGCTTGGCTCAACTCAACTCAACTTAACTCAACCAACCATACAATACTACTAAGTACTATGGCATACGTGGGAATGGTCTAAAGCTTTTAACTTCTTACCTGACTGACCGACTACAATGCGTCGAATTGACCGAACTGGAGGACAACAGACTTACAAAGACTAGATCGGACTATGAAAAAGTCATTTGCGGCGTTCCACAAGGATCAACCCTTGGCCCACTATTTTTTATTTTCTTTGTTTATGATCTACCGGATCACATAGAGGATGCCGAGCTTTTTGCAGATGACTTCACTACAAGTATTACAGCTACTGAGACAATACAACTTCAAGAGAAGGCAGATAAATGACTTACGGAATCCACCAAATGGTTTACGGTGAACAAACAACTGTTAAACTCTGCAAAAACCAGATTGATTCAATTCCATTCATTTAAAAAAAACAAATCGCTCAACCAAATACCTTGCCTAACAAATTCACATGTAGTGAGAGCTGTAAAGGGGAAGGAACACTTGAATATTGCAAATCCGGATACCAGCGTGAAATTTTGCATGGGGGTAGATAAAAATATCAGAATTAAAAATCCGCCGGGAGGCAAGCGATATCTCACCCCCAACACCCCCTAAATCATCCCCTAAAATTAGAATAATTCATAGCTCTAACCCAAAAAAGGAATTTTTATTCAAATTAGTTATTAAAATTATGTTTTAATGTGTTTTAACCCAATCGGCCTATTCTCATTTCCTAAACTATATTTTTTCAACCCCCATCCCTAATTGTTTATAATATTTTTACCTTGATTTCCAGCATTTACCAGTGAGGCACCTAGGGAGTTATCAGCATGAAATTTGGCATGATGGTTCATAATAACCTGAAAAATAATAATCCGCCGGGAGGCAAGCGATATTCCACCCCTTTTGTTCTCTACCACCCTTAACTTTGGGAAAAACGTAAGGTAGTATTTAATACATTTTGAATATTTCAATTGCTGATTAAAATTATGAGTCGATGTGTTATAGTCCAGTCAACAAATCATTCATACAAAACAACCATTTTTTTCACCCCCAACCCTAATAATCATACTTTTAGTGACAAACACTGTTTAGTAAGTTACCAACATGAAATTTGGCACAGTGGTAGATAAAAATATAAGAATTACTATTCCGTTGGGAGGCAAACAATATTTTACCCCTAGTGCCCTCTATCATCCCTTAAAATTGGATTTGGTACTAGGTCGTATTCAATAAATTAAAATTATTAAAATTATCCAATAATATTATGCTCAAGCATGTTTCCATCCAATCAACCTAATTTCTCGTGTTTTTTTTACCCCCACCCCTAATAGTGATATTTTTTATCAACACTTATTAGCATGGAATTTGGCATGGTGATAGAACAAAATATAAGAATTACTATTCCGTTGGGAGGCAAAAAATGTCTAAAAAATGTCAAAAAACAACTTTGAACTTAACAAATTTAATCATTTAAAGTCCATCATTCACACCATGATAGCAAACGAACAACAAAAAGATGTAATAACCAACCAAATACAAAAATTTGTAAAAAAAAAAAAAACGGCAGCCAAGCTCTCCTTCAAAAGTCTTTGGCTGTGAATGCTTTGAGATATAGAAGTTGAGCCAAGCTTTTTATTCTTTCTCCCTAGTTTCGCTTTGAAAATAAGTAAGATCATTTCGCCTGTTGACGAGCGCCAAGCCAACGATTTTTGTGGTAAAAAGTAAAATTTTTAAACTCGAAATCATAAAAAAATGGCTTGGCCATTGAATTTGGTTCATGGCCAAGATTTTTTCTTTATGATTCCGAGTTTAAAAATTTTACTCTTTTACCACAAGAATCGTTGGCTTGGCGCTCGTCAACAGGCGAAATGATCTTACTTATTTTCAAAGCGAAACTAGGGAGAAAGAATAAAAAGCTTGGCTCAACTTCTATATCTTAAAGAATTCACAGCCGAAGACTTTTGAAGGAGAGCTTGGCTGCCGTTTTTTTTTTTTTTTACAAATTTTTGTATTTGGTTGGAAAGAACTTACACCACTAAATCACAAAGACTTTTGTTGATACCTACATGGCCGAATGGTAACGTATGATTGGTTTGGCGCTTACAACTCACAATGTGCTTGGCGTGACAGCGGAACTAAATAAGACGCGCGGCCGAACAAACGCATATCATGCACAATCGACTTCGTATAACTATCTGTGCATTGTAATATTATAACACATGTGACAGAATGTTTTTAAGATATGTTTTTAAATGTTCTCGTAAATTGGCATTGAATATCCAAGTAAAATTGATAAAAAGTCACATTTTTGCGTTGTAGGCCAATTTAAATACCCTAAAATATTTGAAGAGGTTTAATGTGGGTATTTACAAGAAAGAACTATTCTTCTTCTAACCAATGACACTAAGCTTATTAATGTATCGTGTTTGGTTTGGAAATAAGAATCAAAAGAGTTAAGCGCCGTGCGGAAGCGTCGCGACGCACTCAAAGCGCCAAAACGGAGTGTAGAACAAGATGGATTTTTCTCGGATACGGCTTATTGTATGTATTTTGAAGTAATCTATTTAAAAAGTAAAATATCATCTTGTTCTACCACCGGTAGGGGAACCTCATCGAAATAAGCGTCTCCGGGCCGCCTGGCCGCTCGACCAAGATCCACGAGGAAAACAGAGGCTGCCTAAGGAAGGAGGCTGAAGTAATGCAAAATAGTATGCTGCCGATAATAAAAGAAAATGGAAGCATAACTAGTAAATTATTGGTAGGGGTCATACAAAGTACTATGGCGCAAAAATGGTATCAAAAAGGTTATCAAGTTAAAATATTGCCAGGTATAAGAATAAAAGAATTTGGAAAATTCATCCAAGACAATAATATGCAGGAAGGTGTGACAAATCCAGGAACAATCGTGTTATGTGTTGGAAGCAGTGACATACGTGGTGGTCGAAATAGGGCGGTGATAATGGCAGAAGCGAAAGAATTACTTATAGCAGTAAGATTAGCATATGGTACACAAACAAAAGTTAAAATGCTTGGACTGCATGGGCCAGAAAGATTGTTAAATGAGGAGTTGAGACAAATAGTGGAAACATCTGGGGCTGAGTTTATCCAGTGTCAGGACAGTTACACGAGGAAATACAAAAACATCAAAACAACAGAGTGGACTAGACCAATAAATAATACTTTTGGGCCTACTGCATATTATGTACGAATGGGTAATCATGAACCTGTTGACAGCCTAGGCCTAGAGAATGCGAAGGGCATAGTGTGCCAAAAGAACCGGGCAGGTAGTGCAAGGCTTGGACATGGGGAGATCTCTGTTGGCTATAACAAGATGACCCATGGTAAGCCTATAGTTAACCAGGACGTCACCATTGAAGATAGTTGTAAAGAAAAGATGGAATGCCGGGCTTTTCAGACAAGATGTGTGTGGGCAAGGAGAAGGTGACAGAAAAGAAGAACGGAGAAGACAGACGGCATCCAATGTAGGTAGACAACCAACTGAACAGGTATCATCGTTGGGAAGGGGAGAGGGTGTTTGCTACATTAAACATCATGAAATTAAATGGAAAAATTGAAGAAATAATCAATATGATGAAATCTTGAAGAATAGATGTGTTAGGAGTTAGTGAAACAAAATGGAAGGGAGAAGGATCAAAGGACTTGAGGGATGGATATAAAGTGTAACGGTCAGGAGGGTGTGAAGGGAGAAATGGAGTAGGCTTCATAGTAAATGAAAAAACAAAAAAGGATGTAATTGATATTGTGAACATGGGTGACAGATTAATACAGATCGAAATGAAAAGATGGACATTAATACAGGGGTATGCACCGCAGGTTGGGAGGCCAAGGCAAGAAAAGGATGACTTTCTTGCTTTGGTGGAGAGTACCATAGAGAACATTAGAAATGGTAACCTGATGCTCTTGGGAAACTTTAATGCAAAAGTGGGAATGGACAGGCATGGATATGATGAGGTAATAGGAGCCCACGGGTATGGGGTTAGAGATGCTGATGGGACCAACCTGCTAGATATGTGTACCAGACTCCGATTGACCATTTTGCAACACTCTCTACGAAAAGAAAAAGAAAAATAAGATCACAAGATAAAGTTGGGATGGGAAGTCGGAGACGGTAATAGATTACATAATAACATGCAGTAAGGGGAAAAGGGAGATTAGAGACGTTCAAGTGTTCCCAAATATAGCCCTAGAAAGTGACCACAGGCTGTTGGTTGCATTTGTAAAGGAGGTGCCGCCCGGGACAAATGGCAAGCAAAAACATCTAAAAGAGACACGTAGAAAGATAAAAGTGTGGAAATTGCAAGATAGGACCGTGCAGTAAAAAATGAAGAGATTATAAAGCAGGTGATGCCAAAGGAGGGTGGGTTGTTGGACATAGAAGAGGAATAGAAATGTTTGAGAGATCATGTACTACACATAGCTGAAGAGGTATGTGGAACACAAAGTGGCAAGAGGAAAAGAAAGGAGACACCATGGTGGAGTAAAGAAGTTAAAATGGCAGTAAGGAGAAAACAAGCGGCATGGAAGGCAAAAGAATTAGATAGGACAGAAGAAAATATTGAGGGATTCAGGAGGCAAAAAACTTATGTGATGAAAGTAGTAAAGAAAGAAAAAATCAGAACAATGATGGAAATGGCGGATAAACTGGAAGATGACTTTGATGGTAATAAGAACATGATATATGGCATGATGAAGGAGAAGCGCAAGGACAAGGAAAAGCAGAGATTCATGAAATACGAGGAAAGAGTTACCAATGATCCAGAATTAATAAAGTGCATGTGGAAGTCGTACTTTCAGAACCTCCTGAATGTTACACATCAGAAAGGTGTACAAGACAAGAACAACAAGTTAACTAATGAAGTGGAGGAGAACAGTGAGATAACCAATGAATGAGAGGACGGAACTGTAACGAAGGAGGAAGTACTCACAGCAATTAAAGGAATGAAAAATGGAAAGGCTCCAGGACCTGACGAGTTTTCTGTTGAAATGATTAAGACAGGCGGACCAACTGGGGTTAACTGGATGTACAGGGTTGTGAAAGCGGCTTGGGAACAAAAAAAGGTGCCAAATGATTGGTTAAGAGGAGTAATAGTGCCCATATTAAAAAATGGGGATCGGAAAGAATGCAATAACTACAGAAGAATTATCTTACAAAGTCAAGGAGCAAAAATATATGAGAGGGTAATGGAAAGAAGAGTCCGTCAAATAGTAGAACCAGAGCTTAGGGAAGAACAGTATGGATTCAGAAGGGGAAGGTCCACAATCGACTTAATATTTTTTCTACGGCAAGGAATGGAAAATAAGTGGGAAGAGGGTAAGAGTATGTTTATGGTTTTCCTGGATTTGGAAAAGGCATATGATCACCTGCCAAGGGAGAAAGTATGGACATGTTTAAAACGCAAAGGGATCAGTGAAACTCTAGTAAAGAGAATAAAGTGTATGTACCGGAAGTGTGAAAGTTGTGTGCAAACGAGATACGGTGAAAGTGAATGGTTCCCAGTGGATATAGGACTACGACAAGGAAGCGTACTATCACCAATACTATTCGATGTTGTAATGGATGAAATGCTGCTCAGGGTACACCCAAGAGAGTTAACAGAAGAAGAAGTAAAAGATCAAGATACCAGAACAATGATATATGCCGACGATATCGTTGAATTTGGAGACAATGGTGAAGAAGTGCAACAGAAGGTGGACAAATGGAGTGAGGTGACAGAAGAATTTGGAATGAAGATTAGCATTAAGAAGAGTGAGGTTTTAGTGATGCAAAGAGTCAAAAAGTCTCAAAGATATAAAGATAGCTAGGATCACACTGAGGGGAGTAGAACTGGAGGAAGAAGATGAATTCCAATACCTAGGAAGTATTGTGACTAATGAAGTAAAAGTAGGGAATGAAGTTAAACGGAGAGTGGGGTTGGCAGAAAAGTTTTACCAAAAGATCAGAAAGTTATTTTGGAATGAGCATTTCCCTTAAAAATGCAAAATGCTCCTCTATAAGATGTACTATCTTTCTACCCATTTTAACATATGGTGCTGTAACGTGGCCAATGGGCTGGAAGGAAGAAAGTGCCATACAGGCAGCTGAGATGAAGTTCATACGCACTGTGGCAGGTGTGACAAAGTTGAACAAGATACGAAGTAGTATGATAAGGAAGAAAGTAGGAGTACAGAGCCTAAAGTTCAAGATGGGAAAGGATCGACTACGATGGCATGGACATATGAGAAGAATGGAGAAGAATAGAATCCCAAGACAAGCATTTGAACTAAAGAATGATATGAGAAGAGTGAGAAGACCTCGAGATTGGTGGCAAGATCAAGTACAGGCAGATGTGGAGGAGAGAGGAGAGGAGTGGGAAGTGGTTGAAGAGAGAGAAAGATGGTGGGAGAACAGGAAAAAGTGGAGAGAGTTGGTGTTACGACAAGAAAATGAGAAAGAAGATGAGGTGCCGAGCTTGGCAGGCCGGTGCTGATTCGGTGATGCCCAAGATTTTGGTGGAAACACCCCGTTACCCAACTAAACGATGTTGGAACAAAGTGTAGTGATAGATATATATATAAATATATATATATTATATATATTTTGTTAAGAAAAATTAGGTATTTAATGAATACTGAAATGATTTTGATGTATACTTTGAGTTTAATTTATTTGGATTAAGTGCGCGTCAACTCTAAGGTCGTTATGCAACATTCTTGTCTAGAAGATGTAGGAAGGAAAATCCCAAGCTGCTTAGAACCTGCCACGTGGTGTAAAGGGAGGAAAAGGGGGGGAGGGGGTGTCATGTCGTTGTTGTTATCGTCTTTGACATATTTTGTGTTTTCATAACCGTCTACGTTGGAGAGGTTGTCAAGGTAAGGGAGAGTGTCCCCGACGACGTCTGCCAGAGCTCGCCTCTAATTTTGGACTGTAAAATACTCCCCTATGCTAACTGATGTTTGCGAGGTGGACTTTATCTATTTCCTAACCTTAAACGATTAGCAGAGCCATACTCTGGGCCGAATTCTTCTCCGGGCCCAGACGGGGGTGAAGAACATGCTCAATCTTTCTAGTAAAAACCTTAACAATATTAAGTATTTGTTTCCAGACGAGGATCAGAAAATAATGATCTTGAAAGCGATCGAAGAGATCACGAAGAACACTTGCATTAAGTTCAGGACGCGTGAGGAAGACACCAACTATGTACAAATTCAAGCAAAGGACGCTGATTTCTGCAGCTGTTCGGGTATAGGCTTCGACTCCAGCCGAAGGGTAAGTTGAAATTTCAGTTTAAATAGTTTAGTAATAGAAATTGAAAAAAGAGTTTGTTAACCGTGTGTTCTCAATGTGCCATTCTAGCAGGAGATGTGGGGAGGACATTGCAGTCATGGACAGAGGCAGTCACGACCACAATATATGCACACAAGTCATGAAAATTTATTAGATATAATGATTACCGAGAGAATTTATTTTATTCTTCAGTAAATTGTTGACGGATGAAATTTATAGTCTTATTTTTCTTTGTGATTAAACATAAAAAATAACGAAGTGAGAAACTACTGTTCGTTAACCGGTGTGGTTATATTGCGTTGCCAGTGACAATGTTACATAATAAATTGTTAAGTATGATTTCTTTTTATTGAATTGTTATGTTCAAATTTAAGTTAGTTAGTTGTTGGGGTTTTAGGGCACAAATTAATATAATAATATTGAAAGCATAAGTTTAAGAAAATGCTTAATTGAAGAACGAAAAGTAACTTTTTCTTCTCTGTTTTCGATTTTCTCGCTACGCTTATCAAATGAGGTTCGATCTTACCGATTTCTAAAAAAAAAGTCCATTAATGGTATTAGCATGAATTTTTTCTTCAGAATAATTGCTGTTCTGTGCAAGAGTTTAGCTGTTTTTAAATTTGGATTTATGGGTGCGTCAACTATTGGGTAATAACGCGCCACTCTAGCCTAGGGACAGAACCAGCCACGGGTTGTGTGGAGAATGGGAGGAGGAGTTATATTGTATTTGTCCTTGTTCATGTTATCATAGCGATGGCATAAAGATCGAAAAGGAGAGTGTCAGGTGTCCCCAAAGACTACTCCCGGAGCTCACCTCTAGTTTTGAGAGTTATATAATACCCTCCATACCAGCTGATGTTTGCGAGATGGATATGAATTCTTTCGTCGTCTTTTATGATAAGCAGAGCCCCGGACTTGTATTTAATTACATTACAGATGTTAAGTAGTGCTGATATGAGACTTAAGATATTCTATGTTATCCTTTCAGATTACAAAACTGAACCTAAGCCCTAAAGGGTGTTTCAGTCATCACATAATCTTACACGAACTACTACACGCTTTAGGATTCTGGCATCAACAGAGTGCCATGGAAAGAGACGATTACGTCAGGATTATCTGGGACAACATCAAACCAAGTGAGTTTAGTAGCTGTAGCACACACACACGAGGGTAGCCGACAAGGCACGATCTTACACGAACAACTCCACACACTAGGCTTCTACCACCAGCACAGCGCCACAGACAGGGACGATTACGTCACCATCCACTGAAAGTTTATTATATTTCCCTACATACTAACTAATGGTTGCGAGATGAACTTTTTTCTGTCCTCGTATTTTTATGATTAGCAGAGCTATCCACTGGGCCAAGACCTTGAGGAAGTATTTAGAGGATACGGGGTTTATCACGTTGCAGTCGTCGTCGTCTTTGTCATCGTTCGTGTTGTCATGGTTATCGTCGTCAGGGTTGTCGTTAAGGGGAGGGAGTTAATTTCCATTAAACATTAACATTTTAAGTTATTATTATTTTATTTACATTAACCTTTTACATTGTTCCTCAGAGTTCAAGTACAACTTCGGAAAACAAGATTTAACTGAGAACTTCGGGGTGCCATATGACTATGGAAGTTTGATGCACTACAGCCTTTGTGGGTTCACGAAAAACAATATGCCAGTTATGGAACTTAAAGTGAGTATGATCCAACATCCTGATATTGTTTTAAGATTTAGACTTGTTGTAGGGATGCGTGAACTGTAAGGTCATAATGCGCAACTCTAGCTCATATTCCACAAACTGGGCAATGAAAGGGGGGGGGGGGGGGGTGGGCAATATTGAGATAACATTATACTTGGTTAAAAGTTTGACTTAGTTTTTCAAGATAGCTGTGAAAAGAAATATTTTAATTATCCATTTGCCATTTTTGTATGATTGTCGATGAATAAGGCGAGGGAGCAAAGCAACTGAGTCTTACCATTCAACATAAACGGGACTAAGCCTGTGTTTAATTTGTCGGTGAGTGAGTGTGTGAGTGAGTGAGTGAGTGAGTGAGTGAGTGAGTGAGTGAGTGAGTGAGTGAGTGAGTGAGTGAGTGAGTGAGTGAGTGAGTGAGTGAGTGAGTGAGTGAGTAAGTGTGTGAGTGAGTGAGTGAGTGTTTGAGTGATTGAGTGAGTGAGTGAGTGAGTGAGTGAGTGAGTTTGCTTTAGAACGGCTGATCGGCTGAACAGATTGCGCTGAAATTTGAAACATACATATGGTACAAATCTTTAGCGTGCAGTTAACCTTTTGAGCAAAAGCCGTTACGATTTAAACTAGCAAGAATTAATGAAATGAAAAATAGTTTGTAAACATTTATGATTTAATTTAACGACAACGGATATGTTCTTCAAGAAGTCATTTTTATCAAATCATGTTTGCATGCAGTGTCCAAGTTGTATCGAATCTTACCGCTCAAGGTTATCCAACATTCCGCTGGGAGATGTAAACCTTGCAATCATTACTCGTATTTCGTAATGGCTATATTTTCCATAATATTGTGTGCATAATCCAGAAATTACCAAATCCATCCCGACCGTTGTTTGGACCCGGGTCTCCAACATTCCGGGTATAAAGGCGCCTTAGCCAACTAAACTAGGAAAACGACAAGTTTTTGTTAGACGAGTGAGCGAGTTATGTGTTGGGTACCCGGGAACATTTGCTTTTAAATTGATTGATATATAGGTATAAATTATAGGGTTTTGAGTTCAGTTAAAAAAAGGGCGGATCAACTGAATGGCCTTAATGCGCCACTCTCGCCTGTGACAAGCTAGGGAGGAAAGACCCATGCTTGATCAAGCCTTAGGTAGGTGGATGATAGGGAATGTTCCCGGGTACTCAACTCATGGCTCACTCACTCGTCTAACAACGACTTGGCGTTTTTCCTAGTTATGATTTTTGTTTTGTGTGTTTTGCATCATTCAGACGTGTACTGTTACAATTGGTAATGTGTCGGCTTCATTTGTTTCCAGAAGCCTTACGATGGTAAAGTTGGTAATCGTGTTGGATTAAGTCCCAGCGATATACAGAAGCTCAATCGCATGTACAAGTGCCCAGGATGGTAGGCTGACTCGCCACGATTCAGTCATCTCTCATAGCCCCGAAGGCCATTATTAATGTTCTATCTACAACGCTTCAGTTTGACCTATATGCAAAGTATTACGAATATATTGTATATTATATGATAGTCAGTGAGAAGAATTTAATAAAGGAAACTTCTATGAATTTGTATTATTTACCTTATTATTAGTGGCGGTTTTTGACCTCAATATCAAATGTGTGTGTGTGTGTGTGTGTGTGTGTGTGTGTGTGTGTGTGTGTGTGTGTGTGTGACAGTACAGCAAGTGTGCGGTGATGGACGCTGAGTCTGCTCGTAGCCGTGCGTCTCTTGACGGGAGAGGGATAGCTCGGCTCCCGGGACTGGTTCGACCCGTCTATCATCTGTCTGTCCGTCTGTCTGTCTGTCTGTATTCAGTGTCGAAAGTGTTTTTTTGGTTGCGGGAATAAGCATGAATATGCCGACGTATATTTTTTTAGGGAAAATAATAATAAAGGGTTGTATGAGCAAAGGAATATAGTTCAGATTGGTGATTGTATTTTTAAAATAAGATTTAATTTATTTTTCATTTTTCATTAAATTAATTTCATTTTTGTTATTCTTGTAATTACATGCAAGTATTTTAAAAGAGATTATTATGTCGACAGGCCCACTCGGGCGCGGGGTCTCAAAAGATAAAACATCGAAAGATTTTGGGATTATTACATAATTTCTGTGTGGTAATTTAAGTAGTGGGATCACGTGAAGGGTTAGTTCTTGTTTGGAGTAGGGGTGTGTATATATACGCACTCAAATGCTCACTTTGGGGCCCCAGTTCACTAGTTGACTGTGTGCTAATTTTGTAATTGATTTTTAAACTGGAATGGGTTTTGTGTTGAGGGTTTTTGGTTCGTTTCCCCGTTTGGGCAAAAACCATGGTACACTGGGTTTAGTCAACTACGAGGGGCATGTATTTTTGTTGGCAGATGCGATGAGGGGATCCTCGGGGGGAACGGGCGTAGATGTGCATAGCTTGGCGCACTGGCGCATAATGAGAGTGAGCTCTGCTAGGCGGTGATTGAAAGTCTGCAGTAGAATGGTCGGATGCGGGGGGAAGTGGGTAATCTCGGGCGCGTCAGGACGTTTGAATGTTTTTGCTGGGCCCCCCCGGACGTGCTTTATTATTGATGGATAAAAAAATGATGTTTAAATTTTTTTAATATTCAGATACGTGTTGTAAGGAGTGTTTTTTTTATGTTCTGTGGTTCGACTCTTGCCTGTGTGATTGGTGAGGATTGTCCGAGTATTGTAATAACGGGATGCAGTAGCTAGGTTATTCTAGGCAAAAGGGGACTTCTGGTTGTTTGCCGGGGGTCGGGGAAATTTGGCTGTTTACGGAGGTATTCGGAAACTGTCTGTGACAGTCGTTTTTTTTTTATTTGGTAATCCTGAATTTTGGAAACTGTGATTGTTTCCTACGGGGGAGTATACAAAATTTGAATTTTGTTTTATATTTCGCAAATTCCTTGAATTTTTAAAATTTTTTTTTTTTTTTTTTAAAGGGTATAGCTTGTATTTTTTCGGCAGTGTTTTTTTTTTAGAAAGATGGAATAAAATATAAAATAGATAAATGAAAAAATATGAATAAAAAAATTTAATGTCTTTTTTGGTTATATTTAGTACGTATTTTTTGGGATTGTTATGTTTTTTCTCTGTGCTTTTAATTTTTTTATAATAGTTTACTGCTAGGTGACAATTTGTATATAATTTTAGGGATTGTTAGGGATAACCAACTTGCCCTATTCGGTAATGTGTGTATTTGACTAAATGAAACAAGAGTCGCGCCACCGTCGCGCGGATTTTTGCAATATGGCCGGAGGAAAAATAGGGAAGCCGCGTTTTCCACACGCCGGCGTATGACAAAACAAAGTCTTTTGAGAGAAAACACTTTTTCAGGTTCTAAAATATCTATACCTCATATTGGGCAAACCCGAAATATTTTCACAGGTAATTAAGATGTTTTTTTTATTTGTAAAAAATTTTGTTTTTTTAATTTTTGTGCCCCCTTTTTTCCCACTTGTAGCATAAAAGATGCATGCTATGATTCGGTCGATTCTATTTACTATTTATCCTATTTCGACACATTTTTAAAAGGTTTTTAAACAAAATGCGTCAATACAAATAAAATAAAATTATAAAAAACCCCCCCCCCTTCCCCACCCCACACACACACACACGCACTCACATATGACAATCCACCAGTAGGCTTTAGGCCTACGCCTAAAATCCCAATCTCGTTTCTATTGTATTTTTTTTTAAATGGACATTTTTAAAAAGGTGGCTATTTATTTATCTCAAAGTCTGTATTTTACAAAAAAACACGCAATTATTACAACAATAAGATAAAATGACCCTGACAGATAAAATTGGGCAATCATTGATTTTTGAAGCATTGAACATGGCTTTATTTGGTACCTTATTTCCCATTTTTTTTTGAACTTCGTTAACAAAATTAATAGGATAAACCAAAATATATTCAACTTTATAGTGATTTTTTCTACTGTATGTCGACGTATAACGCATTTCACAATATTATGGATTAAAAACTTGATTATGAGGCTAGCACTCATGGGACAGGCAAAATACAATAAAAAAACTAAGATAATATGCGAAAAAAAATCGAAAACTATAGGGAATGTAATGTATTATGTTAATGTTTTAAAAATACGTATTTTTAAACCCGTTTAATAAAAAAAATACCATAAAAGCGTCAAAGTAAATACAAATACCTGCACATTCAGGCCTTTTTAAAAGAGATTATTGCCCATTCCGCGACCCCCTGTCTGTTGTAAAAGTTGACTACAAGAGTAAATGCCACATCAGCATATCGCCAGATTAAAATCATTTCATACTTGTCGAGTGTTAAAACAAATGATAAAATCAGCCAAAATCCCAAAACCTACCATAAGAACGCACAATTCTCAACATTTGTCGCAAAAACTGCCATTCACTTAAATCGTTTTCTCCATCTTTGGAAAATGTATACTAATACAATTGAGGCATCATTTGACTTCGTAAGACTTATTTCTTGCAGTAAACCATTAATCGTGATTATATTTTGAAATATCAATAGGTACAAACGCTCACAATTCGAACGCAAATCTCTATGTAATAGCATGCGCGCGGTCGTAGATACCTCGATTCTCTAGTCGCGTGCTTCGCCAATAGAGCGCATACCTGCAACTTTTAATCACGAATAGTCAAGTTGGAGGGAGTATCTAGGAGGCATTGGAATCCCCTTCGGGAGACAGCCTAAGCAAGCGGTGGGAAAAACAGAAGGTGTTATTGGATTGTCGATTGTGGTGATTTTAGGAATGGTTTCTTTCTGTATTTTCTGAAGATTAATTTAAAAAATGTACAAATGTGTCATGGCTTTTTTGGATGATTTTGTGGTTTTTTCTGAGACAGCAGAACAGCATGTCCGTGACGTGGATGCAGTACTGTCACGCATTGAAGCTGTAAATTTAACTATAAACCCACGAAAAGTTCAGCTGTTTCAGCAGCAACTGGGTTTTCTTGCCCTTTTTCGCCCCGGGAAAATGTGCTCCTGACCCGGAAAAACGGGCTACATTAAGAACTACCCACCAACCACGGTTTTAAGGGAGCTGCGCGTTTCCTTGGTTTTTTTGGGGTACTACCGGTCTTTTCTTCCAAATTTTTTCCCCAAGTGTCCTTGCCACCACACCCCTGTTGCGCAAGAACACCAAGGCTTTGGGAACAGAGAGAGGGCAGCCGTTTTTTTTGGGCTCTCATGGATGGCCTCATTGATCCCACAGCACTGCACTTCCACTTAAAAACCATTAAAAGTGGAAACATCCCAGTGGGGTGGTATTGCAGCTGTATTTTTGAAAGAATTCAAAACGATTCCGCCCCGTAGAATTCATAACCCGGGCAGTTACAAAGCTTAAGAACTTCCCTGTGCGGAGCTGGAATGCCTGGCGGTATTTGGGCTGTTGATAATTTTTCGACCTTATCGGGAGTTTTCACACTTTGAGTCTTTTTTATCATGCCTCTTTACGTGGATTTTCAAAACAGAACTTACTTCTAGGGGGGTAAAAACGCTGGGTTTTACGGTTGCAATTTTTCGATTGCACTATACGGTTTCGTGGGGGCCGTGACAACATACCGCTGATCACTAAGAAAGGCTCCTTGTGCAGTAGTGCAACGGGATCTTTTTCCCTCATTGCCTAAAGCACTTTTTCCCTATTTCATGTCTGCCCCTCTTCAAAATGTGATTTTTCGAAGCTGTCCCATGTCAAAAGCAGTATTTTCGTGAATGATCAGAATAACTGTTCTAAGGACAAACCCATGCTCTTGGACTTCAGAAAAAAGGGTGAGGACCTTCGACCTTTAGCACACTTTTGCTCACAGGTGAGTTACCTACAAATGTGCGGCTTGCAGCTTGGGGCAACAATGGCTAAAAAGTCATTGAATGAGGAGGGCGTTTTTTTGAGGGGGCATTGCTGGACTCCCAGGAACCGAAAAGGGAACTTACAGCAAAACCTGGCTTCCTAAAGTTCTTTGTCCTTGGGGTTGTCGCTGAAAACCCAAACCCCCCATTAAATGGGGGGTGGGGGGGTTTTTCAGAAAATTTAAAAAAAGTACAACGCTCTTTTGTTTGGATGGGGATGCGTCCCGATATTGCTAAATTTGTTCGCTTTTGCAAATCTTGCCAAACTTTGAAGCCTATTCGTCAGAAACCAACAGGCAAAATAGACAGCAGACTTCCTAGTGGCCCCATGGATGAACTCAGCGTTGACCTTGTGGGACCACTTCCGACATCTCCACGCCATTTCAACCACTTATTGGTAATTGTGGACAAATTCACCAAGTACTTGGAGGTATTTCCTATTAAAAACCCTAATACCTCATCTATAGTCCGATGTATGGTGGAAGTATTTACAAGGCATGGGTTCCCCAAGAGCATTTCAAGTGACAATGGAAAGCCATTTGTCAGTGCACTGTGGAAGGGTGTACTGTCTCATATGGGAATCATTGAGAGGCACACAGTCCCCTACCGTCCGGCGGGACAAATGGTAGAACGGTACAATGCGACTCTCAAGGAAACTCTCAAGGCATACTGTGACACACATCGTGATTGGGACTCTTGTTTGCCTGAAATACTTTTTGCTCTTCGTACTTCAGTGAGCTCAGTTACTGGGTACTCTCCGGCTTTTTTAGTCTACGGAAGAGAACTTCGAGCTCCATGGTCCCCACAAGATACAGAAGACGGAATAGAAGACACTATCAATTTGCCAGCGGAAACACAACATTTTGCAGCAGACCTGTTAAACCGTCTGACTGATGCTCGGGATTTTGCAGCTGCTAGGTCCGGAAAACTGCATGATAGTCAAAAGACAAGATACGACTCCGGACGCAAAGATGTTGAGTTTCGTGTAGGTGACTTGATGTGGCGAGACCAACACACTCTCAGTGATGCAAGTAAGGGGATTTCGGCAAGCCTAGCTCCAAAACGAGATGGACCATACATGCTTGTGCAAAAGATTGGCAATAACGTGTATGACCTTGTAGACCAGCGAACGGGTAAATCTGCTGGTCATGCAAACATTGACCAACTGCTGCACAATATGGATCCACCTGACTGGGTCCCGATAACTGACTTTCCTCCAGCACCAGTGGTCCGGCCTGCGCCCCCACCACCTAAAGCTGACCATCCTTACAATCTTCGTCATCGTGTGGTCTGAAGAAAAAGGAGGGGGAGAATGTTAGGTATAACCTAACTTGCCCTAGTCAGGTCAATGTGTGTATAGTCAAGTTGGAGGGAGTATCTAGGAGGCATTGGAATCCCCTTCGGGAGACAGCCTAAGCAAGCGGTGGGAAAAACAGAAGAAGGTGTTATTGGATTGTCGATTGTGGTGATTTTAGGAATGGTTTCTTTCTGTATTTTCTGAAGATTAATTTAAATAAATACTGAATAATTATATCAGCATTGATTATTGTTACTTACTACCCCTAGACGTAACAGTATATGATATATAATAATGTAAATTGTATGTATTATGTATATTTTGAGTATACATGCAATATGCATAGTGAGCATAGTAAAGAATTAAACTTTAGATTAAGTGATAGGCAATCGATGTTTGTGATGTTGGATGTTTAGTTCAGAGTATTGATGAGATATGTAGATAAGAAATAGTTTGATTGCGTAAAGATTTTGTACAGTAGTTATAGATTATACGTTTTGTAGTTGAAACATGTATTGTACATAACATTCAATTATGTAGATTAATTTTTATGTACATTTTGAGCTGCTATTTGTGTAAGAGAAGTTTACTTTGGTATTAATGATGTTGATTGTCTAATGTTGTTGGGTGCACTCAGTACGTGATTAGGACGTACGATTAAGTTTGAGATGCTGAAGATTCGTGTGCGCCGTGTGGGTGATGATAATCGTGTCCGTGTCAGTTGCGCGTTTTTTTTTGGACGTTTGATGGTTTTATCGGTTGGATAACCTCATATGGGAGGGAGTGCCGATTGTATAGTAAAAACAAGGGTCATTACGAGGATGTGTTTCGGGATCCTGTGTAAGGAGGTCGGGGGTTTGAGACCCGTGGCTTAGTTAGTTCGTTGTTTGTTTCTTCCCTGCAATTTAGAAGGCGCCTATGTGGATAGGAGCAGCCTGGGGCAGGATGGCAGTTTGCTTTTGAACTCAGATGTTGTTTAAGAATGTTTCTTATGTGCTGGCACGTATTGTTGATGTATTCACATGTAGAGGGACTTGTATAATGTTGAACAAGTGTTCCCGGGGTGAAGTACAATAATGATGACAGGAGGTCATTTCATTTCATTTTTCATTGTATGAAAAATGAGCTTTTGATGATGTTTTTGGTAATGAGATTAGAGATTCTGGACTATTTTTTACAAGTGAGTTGCAGGAATGTTGCAATATTTTGATTTGTCCGATATTGAGCAGGCGGGAAGGAAAGTTTTTGAACTGTGTTGCCTGTTATTAAGAGTTGTTTGAAATAATCCCTTTCTTATCGGATATATAAGTTTTCGATGTGTGTGTGGAGGGTTGACGATTAAGGGAAGTACAACCTTGGTCGTGTCAGAAGGGCGGAGAAATGTGGGTTTTGAATTCTTGTAGGGTGTCCAGGTTGGTAGGTTATAATAGGGTTAAGTTAGGTTTATTTTATTTTTGGCCATCAGCCTCTTAATGCGCTTAATTTTTTTTTATTAGGTTTATTATTGTGCTTGTTATGGCACCTTAGTTAATAATGTGTTATGATTAAAGGCGGTTGGGACACCCTGCTTGTGGCTGTGTGGATTTCTTGTTGGCTGGTGAGGGTGGAGTATTGCTGGCGATGGCATAAGTGTGGAGGACACAATCAATTGTGATGAAGTTTGGGACGGGGGGATCACGTGGATAAACTCTGCGATGTGAGTTCGTTTTATCTTCGGGATGAATCGCGATTGTTTTGATTAAGCAGTTTTTGGAGGAAAGTTTGTGAAATAGTATTTTCAAAATTTTGGAAGATGGCATGATTGGCCAGATAATTGAGCTGTTTTCCTATTGGAACACAGTGGCTGAACTCTTACCGTGGAGATGGGTAGGGGATTTCCACCAAGGAGGTTCTAATTCTAATCTAATACAACCTCCTTGATTTCCACGAGTGTGTTTTTCTACCCTATGGTTGTCAGTACATAGTGAATGTATTTGTTTTAATATTTAAATTTATTATGTTTTCATAAATTTGTTGTAAATTGTTCAAGGAACAAGAGGGTTATTCTTTTTCGTACAGTACCTTCATGTGTTTATTGTTACCTAGTTTGTTAAAAAATACTGATGATTTATTTTTATTTGTGCTTTTTATTAATTGTAAGTTAATTAAGTTTCAATTTCTTTCATAATGGACTGGTGTAATTTTTCAGTAGAAAATTCCGTTTGCTATGTACTGATATTATGTATGTCATGTTGATGTCAGCGATTTAAGTGACCTTATGGTCTAACGTTACAGTACGTTGCCGTTATTTGTTTGTTTGTTGTAGTTTTGGATGGCATAAATCGCTGACGGCCGTGGGAGATGCCCGAAAAACGGTGACCCTTGATGGAAGTTTGTCGAGTTCATCAACTGGTCGTATTGTAACGAAGGGATTGCTGGATTCAAAATTGGAATTTTATCTATATATATATTTTATATTCTCCTTACCTCGGCTAGCTCAACGTCGGCTCGGAGAGTACACGATATGATGTTGATTGAAATTGATGAATTAAATTAAAATTATTGTTGTACTATAAAGGTTAATTAAAATTAGGTGAATGTTGTAGAGGACTAAGGTGATTAATAAGATTTATATTGTTATATGAGAGTTTACTAAAACCAAAGAAAAAACAAGAAAAACAATTAGTTCAACAATGAAATACATACAGGTTATAAAAACAAGGCAGGTACCGAAATCTGTAATCCCTATATGGCCATATAAGAAATTCAAAATTAACGATACCTGTTGTGGGTGGAAGCGTAGATGTAGATCGATGATGAAGATGGTTGGATTGGATTGGATTCCGGCGTCGGTTACCCAGACGACGTATTCGGTGGTGTGTGGTCGGCCTCGCCCATACAGATGTTCAGAAGATCGTATCGGAATGGATTGTCAAAATTTATGGGTTCGAATTGGCTTGCGATAATTTTATAGAATGAATTTGTCTTGAGTGCGGTGTTGGTCTATCGGATTTACTCCTGATAACTTGTTATTGTGAGATGTGAATATGATGGTTAAAGTTGACCATCATAAAATGTACTGATGGTTGTGATGAACATGATGATTGTTTCTCGTAGAATTTAAATATGAATAAGGGAAGCACACATTTAATGGAATTGTTCTAGTGTTGCTCGTTGAAGCCGGAATACATATTGAAGTTAAGTTTGAATGTATTTGAGTTGATCAGCGCTTTTATCTCATTGCGTATATTTAATTAAATTTCACACTCTCTCTAGCACACGTCACTTATTTAATTATAGATTGTAGATAATTTTTAGACATTACAACTACCACTAGTTACTACAAGAATGTTCTACCATAACACAAGTACACAACACCACACCACAGTCCGCGCGAACCTGATTCAAGTTCGTCCGCCTACTAGGCCCACTCTTCCAGAAGTGCCCAACGTTCGTCCGAAGACTTTCATCCTTCTTCCAAGACTTAGCATACTAGCCAATCAGAGTATTGTATAAAAATTACGTCATTCACAAAATTAACCAATTAGCATCTTATAGGGGTGTTTTAGGAACGCCCAAATTTGGCCTTGAGCTCCCCTCGCAAGCTGACTTTAAATAGTTATCTGAATCTGTTTTTATTGAAATTTATAGGCAATTTGAGGAAAATATAGAATAAACATTTTAACATTTTTAAAGCTCGCCGTGGAAGAAGGATCGACACTTGATATTTTTTATATGTTAAAAATAGACAAAGTCCAGATCAAGCCTGCACGTTATGAAAGGAACTAAATAAAAAACACCCTTAAGACGGTGTGAGAACTGAAACTTGGCTTGGAAGACATCAGTTCTTTCAGACCTAGCCTGCCCTTTGGCGACCTTTAGGTTTTGAGTTTACTTGAAAACTGAGATAAATCTGTCCAAGCCTCGTCTGCAGTTCTGTACTATGTAACTAAAATTACTTAAAATTCTCAAGTGCAAGATTGAGAGTAACCTATGAAATAGACCTGTGTCTGAAGGACACTTAAAAATACACATTAAAAATAAGAGGGTAGGACCATATTATCGTCTCATGCTTTTGTCGATAATTTTTAGAATTGTGAAGATCCACATACTGTCAGTTTACACAATCTTGTCATGTGTAGACCCTTCAAAATGTGTTCTTTATTTTAATTTATATATTATTATTTTAATTTATATAATATGTACGTGGTCTAAACCTTCAAATGTTTTTTAGTATAATATTCGACCATGAAAGCCGTAACAAATACATATTATGTGTATGTTTTTGGAGATTTTCGTGGCGATATTTTTTCGGTTATAATAACACGTATATTTTCGTTGGCATAATAACAAAAAAAAACGAATATATTAATTTAATGTATATATAAATCAACCCGTGAAAGTCTGCGATAATATATATATATATATATATATATTATTTTCAGAGCTATTTGACCCGGATATATATTATTTGACGAGTGTATTAAACTACTAACCGAGGTCTATATTTTTAACACTTACTTGTGTGAATTTTCGGAGACGTCCGTCTCCATCGTCAGACACTGACACACTGGCAATCTCACTGTGTTTCCGGAGGCTTCCACCCATGTTGTTGTGCCCTAGTGACTTCTTCCCTGACTAGATTGCGCCATATGGGGCTGAATTCTTTAGTGGCCTGGCTAATTACATTTTCAATGCATGACATGACTGCAGACTTGCCGACATTAGGAAGAGAAAAGAAGCTGCAGTCATGTCATGCATTGAAAATGTAATTAGCCAGGCCACTAAAGAATTCAGCCCATATGGCGCAATCTAGTCAGGGAAGAAGTCACTAGGGCACAACAACATGGGTGGAAGCCTCCGGAAACACAGTGAGATTGCCAGTGTGTCAGTGTCTGACGATGGAGACGGACGTCTCCGAAATTCACACAAGTAAGTTTAAAATATAGACCTCGGTTAGTAGTTTAATACACTGTCAAATAATATATATATATATATAAAATATATATTATATATATATATATATATATATATATATGATAAAAACAAGGATCTTGGGTAAAACCGCGTCAAAAATAAGATGAAACCAGGGCAGAACCTGGGCGTCCACCGACTTTTTCCGTCTGTACTACGTCAGACATTTTTCAAGGTTGACTGTGACTCTACGGAGGTTGGAGTCACAGTGGTTGGCAAGCACGCAGCCCCGCCTTATATACCTGGGCTGAAGGTGCGGGGCGGCAAGGTTATATAGAAAATAGGTGCGGGGCGGTGTGTCATATCGAAAAATATATAGGGATGGTGGCAATAGAGAAAAAAAATAGCCCCGCTTACTGTAGTAAAAACCTTTTTATCCGGCTTCTTGTCATAGGGCCTGATTGGTTTCTTTTGAAATGTTATTCGTGTTTAGAATTATGGAATCTGAAATTTCCCACCACCTCCGAGGGATTTGCTGAATAGGTCTAGGGACTTCATTTCGAGGCATGAGTGCGGTTTCCAAGCAAGAGGGGGCTCTGGCTATCTCTCTTTTGTTCATGTTATTCGGCCGTTTCTCAATTTCTACAGATTCACGGATAATACGTGGCTTGAGCTGTTGTACAGGACAAATAGTTTTTGTTTTGTCAAAATCTATCACATGCGAGTAAGCTTTAGCATGTTGAGCCAGGGATGATTTCTTGTCACCTGCTTTCACAGCATTAGAGTGTTCATTTATCCTCACTGCTATGCGTCTGCCTGTTCAAATCAATCAATCAATGTCTGCCAAATCCCTCGGAGGTGGTGCAAATTTCAGATTCCATAATTCTAAACACGAATAACATTTCAAAAGACAACCAATCAGGCCCTATGACAAGAAGCCGGACTAAAAAGGTTTCACTACAGTAAGCTGAGCTATTTTGTTTCTCTATTGCCACAATCCGTATATATTTTTTCGATATGACATCGCCGCCCCGCACCTATTTTCTATATAACCTCGCCGCCCCGCACCTTCAGCCGAGGCTATATAAGGCGGGTGCTGCGTGCTTGCCAACCACTGTGACTCCAACCTCCGTAGAGTCACAGTCAACCTTGAAAATGTCTGACGTAGTACAGACGAAACGTCGGTGGACGCCCAGGTTCTGCCCTGGTTCATCTTATTTTCGACGCGGTTTTACCCAAGATCCTTGTTTTTATCCTATGACGGGCCGCGAAAACCTACAACAATCCATATATATATATATATATTTATAGTTACATTATACATTACATTACATTATATACATATATATATATATATATATATGTTCATAAGACCAACTCCGGGAAGGTCCCGTGACAAGAAGTAGGAGATAACTTACACCGCTGACATCTCGAGGCTCTCTCTCAACTCACTGTCATCTAGATCTGTTTACCCAGATGGCTGTGTTTTAATTGTCATCTTGTACTTTGTTATTCCATTTTGTTTTCGTTTATAAACCTTGAAAAAGCTAGGTGAAACCCTAGTGAAACGTCGGTAAAAAATAAAAGTGACTACACCGGGGTTTGAATTTCTGACTATCTATATGTTTTGTCTTAAGCTTTCGTGATCCATGGTTAATGTTTTAAGTATCTTTACGGTAAATAATCACGCACAGTATTATAGAAAATAACTTTTAATCCCAACGTTTCAGAAAACTATGTTTCCATTTTAAAGGGGAAGGTTAAAAAAAAAAATTCAATAAAACAACAACAGCATTTAAAAAGTTATTTTCTATAATACTGTGCGTGATTATTTACCGTAAAGATACTTAAAACATATATATATATGTGTGTTACCATCTTTAAATAATTAAATTTACTTCTTTCGGTTTACCACGTATATTGTTTATTTAATCTGACGTTTCGACTGGATTTCACCAATCTTTGTCAAAGACAGTAAAGCAACTCAAGTTATAATATTCCTGTTAGTTAACTTCTTTGCATTGCCTTGTTTATTATGTTTGTTTTATGTTATTATTGTGTTTTTGTTTCGTTTCCCTCTTGAAGATTTTTTGTATACTGGGTTTTTTACTTGAGTTGCTTTACTGTCTTATATATATATATATATATATATATATATGGATTCTTAGGCTTTCATGGATTCTTAGGCTTTTAGGGCCGCTGGTAGATGTAGATGTGGATTCTGCGGTGATTTGCCCTGTGTTTTGAGTTGAGGGCTCTAAAAAGAACCGTTCTTCTCGACGTTTCGAAAAGCTGTGGCTTTCCATCTTCAGGAGTCGATGTTGAGTCTGTGACGGACGGCAGTCGATCACCGCAGAATCCACATATATATATATATTATATATATATGATAAAAACAAGGATCTTGGGTAAAACCGCGTCGAAAATAAGATGAACCAGGGCAGAACCTGGTCGTCCACCAACGTTTCGTCTGTACTACGTCAGACATTTTCAAGGTTGACTGTGACTCTACGGCGGTTGGAGTCACAGTGGTTGGCAAGAACGCAGCGCCCGCCTTATATAGCCTCGGCTGAAGGTGCGGGGCGGCGAAGTCATATCGTGAAAAGGTGCGGGGCGGCGATGTCATATCGAAAAAATACGGATGGTGGCAATTGAGAAACAAAATAGCACAGCTTACTGTAGTGAAACCTTTTTAGTCCGGCTTCTTGTAATAGGGCCTGATTGGTTGTCTTTTGAAATGTTTTTCGTGCTTAGAATTATGGAATCTGAAATTTGCACCACCTCTGAGGGATTTGGCTGTATAGGTCTACGGACTACATGGCGAGGCATGAGAGCAGGTTTCCAAGCAAGAGGGAGGCTCCGGCTATCATCTCTTTTGTTCATGTTATTCGGCCGTTTCTCTATTTCCACAGATTCACGGATAATACGTGGCTTGAGCTGTTTGTACAGGGCAAATATTTTTGTTTTGTCGAAATCTATCACATGCGAGTAAGCTTTAGCATTTGAGCCAGGGCTGATTTCTTGTCACCTGCTTTCACAGCATTAGAGTTTTCCCTTTTAAATCCTCACTGCTATGCGTCTGCCTGTTTGGCCTATGTACGTTTGATCGCAGTCGCCACAGGGAACCTCATAAACCCCTCTTTCTTCTAGATGACAGAGTCCTTTGCACTTCTCAAAAGTAGCTGATTTTTCTGTCAGTGGAGAAAATTGGTTTTCGATGTTCTTACGTTTTGAGGATTCACCTATGACGCCCTGGGGTACCCTTGACTATGGAAAAAAAGCTTTTGACCGGGGTTTCCCCTTGTCCTCAGTATCATCCTCAGATTTTCTTCAGTTCAGGTTTAAACGCTCTGGTTATGTCTGGGTCCAAGTAACCATTGAGTGATAGAGCTTCACGGAGCTTGTCAAATTCCTCTCTTGAGTGAGATTTGTCAGAAAGGGTTTTCCGGGACCGGGTGACTAGAGTGTTTAAACCACTGAAAATAACTGTGAAGGCCGGTGGGGGGAAGCAGCATTCAGATACCGGTTGGTGTGGGTGGGTTTTCTATAGACTGTGTGTCCCAAACTGCCATCAACATTCTTTATTATCAAGACATCGTGAAAAGCAAGTGAGTCGTTGGATTCTACTTCCATGGTGAACTGAATATTCGAATGGATACCATTTAGATAGTCAGGAAAATCATTCAACTTGTCCACACCATGGAGCCAAATGGCATAGACGTCGTCCACATATTGTATCCAAGAAGATGGTTTTTTAGGAGCTGCAGCTAGGGCCTTATTCTCAAAATCTATCATGAATAAGTTGGCAATAGCAAGTGATAGCGGCGAGCCCATTGGAGCTCCCTTCACTTGCTTATAAAACTTGTTTTCATAAATAAAGTATGTAGAAGACATGCAATGCCTTGCTTACTTCATGATGTCCTTCGGTATTCCATAGCTTTCTTCAATAATAACTATGATATAGTACTATGATATACAGTCTTACCAGAGACACGTTATGGCCAATCGTGCACATAATTTTGGACCACACCGGGCCGCATCAGACTGTGCTTTGCTGGTTTGTTTAGAAGTCTAGGATTCGACGTCAGGCATTACCTGAGTCAAATAGACATTCTTCACTTCAATTTGGTAAGCATTCCTTCCAAATATAACAAGAACTTATCACTCATTATGGAGGCAGATAAAAAGAAATTACTCTTTAAAAAAAGAACATCTTGCAAAGCAGCCCTTACAAGATAACAAACTTTTATTGATTCATTTGATGTCTCAATACATGACATACTTGAATTGAAGGTGAGAAACGCTAAATAAGAAGATATTTGGAAAAGTTATCTTTCTAATCAAGAAGAACTAGAATTTGAGGACGACGAAAAGGATCATGCAATTAATAGAGAAGTTTTTGAAAGTCAGTTTAACAGAGTCCAAGCAAAATACTAAAGGTTTTTGGAACTACCCCCCGTTGATTTAAATCAACATGGACTAGAACCAGCTGTTGGGTCTAGGCCTACCTCAGGCGTCTCACACAATGGGCACAACTTACAAATAAATCTACCCACAATAAATCTACCTAAATGTGGAACTATGGCTACATTTCAAGGACACATTTGAAGCCTTGATAGTAAACAATCCTCAATTGTCAAGCATACAAAAATTCCACTTTTTACTGTCGTCTCTCCAAGGAGAATCACATCAACTGGTGCAAAATCTGCCGATTACTAATGACAACTTTCAAATAGCGTGGCAACTGGTCACACGCAGGTATCATAACACCAAGTTAATAGCACAAACACATGTCAGACAATTACTGCATGTGCCCTCAATAACTAAGGGTACTGGAGCAAATCTTCGAAGACTTATAAATCATGTTCAAATAAATGGGGCATGCTTTAAATGCTTTAGAATTCAATATTCCATTGCATGACGTATTGATAAATCAGATTGTCTATGAAAGCATTGACACTGAGACCCGTAAGGAGTGGGAAATGCATTCAGAATTAGATGAAATGCCATTGTTTGAGTCTTTGATTTACTTTTTGGGAAAAGGGAAATGCAAGGCACTTAAAAGAAAAGGCAAACAAAATATCAGAACAAATCAACTTGAATTTTAAAACCTAAAAGCAAGTCACAACATTCTTACATAGCTGTAAACAGCCAATGTATTCTCTGTTCAGAAACTCATTCATTGTAAAGATGTGCAAGTTTTGCGAACGTGAGTCCTCCAGCAGCCCCTACAACGCTTGTGAAACCACAAGTTATGTTTTTAATTGCCTCATACCATTTTCTTTTAAATCATGAGTGTTCTACACATCGCTGCCAAACGTGTAATAAAAGGCATCACACCATGCTACACTTAGATTCTCAGACATCGCAATCCACCTCTGATAACAGTGTGCACTCCACATAAGCTTCAACTCAAAAGTTCAATTTTGCCGCAAAACAAGACTTACTGTACCTTCAACGATAAGGTTCAATCTCAGGTTTTATTAGGAACAGCGGTGGTAACCTTTGAAAAACAAGTATGGACAGTACGTTCATTGCAAAGCACTGCTTGATTCTGCATCCCCGGTAAACTTTGTCACGGAATCATTAGTGCAGAACTCCAACTGAAGAAATCAAAACAGCACATTCCAACCCAAAGGCAAAAACGAGGTTAATGCTGAAACTTCCCACACAGTTTTCTAAACTTGAAGTCAGGGTCAGCGATTATACTACTAAAATTTGGGACTGTGCGGTTTTTTCCCCGCATAACGGGCACAATGCCATCTACTTTTATGAATTGCGATAGTTTTGGGAATTCCTAACGATATGATGTTGGCTGATGAACAGTTCAACCAACCTGGTCCTATTGATCTTCTCATAGGAGCACCGTCCTTCTATGAAACCTTGCGCCCCGAAAAAATGACACACACTGGAAATTACCCAGTATTGCAAAACACTAAACTTCGCTGGACGATTGCTGGCAAACACCTATCAATTTGTCAGCTCAATCAACTCACCACGTTCACTTTGTGCGAAATCAGGATTCACTAGAAAATCAACTTCAACGCTTTTTAAGAATCGAATCTATTTGCCTCGATCACCTGTTTTTGTCTCCGGAGGAACGACAGTGCGAGAAACAAATTCTCTGAGAACACTACTCGACAAACAAGATGGAAGATTCGTTGTCAACTTCCAACGAAATTGACCCAAAAGTTCTTGAATTCCAAGTCATTCAGAAAGTCACTAAATCAAATTGAAAAGCGTCTAGCCAAAAACCTATCTAAAAGCCAAATACCAAACCTTATGGTGATATCAAATGGAAATCATGAACAAGTACAAATGATGCTGTTGAATTAAAGAGGCTTGCTATTATCTTCCACATCACCCAGGGGGTTTTAAGAACTTCTACACTACTCTACTCGTTTTAGTGTCTGATGCAGTGCTATGTCCACAACGGCATTCATTAATGATATCTTCATACAGGACCTACTGTCCAACAAGATTTGCATTCATTGTGCTACGTTCCGAAAACACAACAAGGGAATTGTTGCGGATGTTGCTAAATTACAGACAAATTTGGCATCCCGAAAACCAAAATCTGCAAGATTCTTTCGACATCTCCTGAAGGAGAATTGCAGACATTTAAGCTCAAACGGTTACTTATGGAACCTTCAGTGATCCTTTCTTGCAACAAGATGCTTGAAACAGGTGACCATTGATAATGAAGTAAATGCCCACAAAGCCTAAGATTATCAAGGAAGACTTCTATGTTAATGATCTGTTACTGGCTGCTCACCTGTTAAAGCACAATATAATTTTACCCCGAATCTCTACTTTGGGTCAAGAAGCAGTTTTTCCGTTACGGAAATGGTCCTCAAATCACAGAACTTCTTGCAGTGTTTCCCGAAGAACTGCAAGAACACAAAGGACTCTCTCTCTAAGACTGTAATGAAAATATAAGTACAGGATTTTTGGACCCGAAGTCTGATCATTTCAAGTAAAGTGTGCAAATCTTCTTTCTCCATTGATTACTCAAATCATAAAGATATTCTTCTTTTCTCAAAATGACAAAAAGAAGTGTATTGTCTACTATTGCAAACGATATTTGATTTCCCCTTGGTCCCAGTCGTTCCCCATTTTAATTAGTTACAAAAAATTTTATGCAAACCCTGTGGCAAGAAGGAATAGGATGGGATGACCCACTGGCAGCAAACCTGCGAGCAGATTGGCAACACCTTTGTGAGCAATTTTCCCTTGCCCAGTTTACATCATATCCCACGCAATCTACTCAGGTGTGATGTTCCCACAAATGCTTTAGTGGACATTACACATTGCAATACGGCTGGTATACCCAACTGTATGTCCATGACGCTCGTGGACGTACAAACCCATGGCTTTTGCGACAGCAGTGAACGGGCTAACGGTGCATGCCTCTATGTACGGGCTACATATGCCACAGGTGAAACTGCATCTAACCCGTTGTGTTTTAAAGTCCAGGTAGCCACCTGTTAAGAGACAAATCTACCTAGGTTGGAGTTTGTGTGGCGCTCTCCTTCTAGCTCTTTATGTGACAAGGAATCCCTGCACTAATCTACTTGTTAGTGAAACCATCCTGTGGACAGACTCCCCCATTGGTATTGCACTGGCTTTCTGGCAGTTCATCAAGAAGGAAATGTTTTGTAGGCAACCGTGTTGCTACCATCCAAGAACTCACAGCTAAGTGCACACTGGAAACATGTGTCATCTGCATGTAATCCAGCAGATCTCGTGTCCAGAGGTGTCGACGCCACTAGCCTGAAGTCATGTGAACTTTGGTGGCACGGACCTGAATGGCTAATTCAAGAACTATCTTTGTGGCCCCAGCTAGATATCAACCTTGTGCCGTCTCCTGACAGTGCAAAAGCCAGAAAATCTTTTGTTGCGACAAGAACAGTGCCAGAGGACTGGACACAAAGGTACTCTAAGCTGACCAAACTGGTTAGCTACTGCCTATTGCAGAAGATTCATCAAGAATACCAGATTAGCAAGGGAAGAACGGCAACTTTCAGTGCTCACAGCCAAAGAGATGGAAGACAGCTTTCTAACATGTGTAAAATTTGTACAATCTATTTCATACAATAAGGAACTTCGCTAGTCTATCCAACAATCAAACCATTTCGCAAAGAGTAAAGTAAAGAGTTTTTACTTCATTCATAGATCACATGGCTACTACGAGTTGGCGGTCGACTCCAAAAAGGGATCACTCCCCCTATGAAAGCAATTCACCACTTGATCTTACAGCAGATCATCATCTCACCAACCTGATCCTGAACAACGAACACATCAAGTTACTACTGCTGGGCCACAACTGCTGATCTCTTCAATCCGCCAGAGATTTTGGATCCCATCGATCAAATACTGGTGAGAAAGATGATTCTCGGTTGGGACCAGTTGGGTTCCGACTTTAAAGGCCAAGCTTCTTTAGCAGTTTTAATGGTGAACTACCAGCACAGAGAATCCAACCCACTCGACCGTTTCGCATGTTTTGGGGTTGATTATGCTGGACCTGTCACCTTAAGTTTTGGAACACCTCGCAGCAAGACAACAACAAAGGGATATATAGCCGTGTTTGTAAAGTCTAGCGACCAAGGCTGTTTACTTGGAAGTTGATACAAACCTAACAACAGATGGGTTCATAGCGGCTCTAAGGCGATTCATTGCTCGCAGAGGCAAACCCTCAAGGATACAATCCGGCATTAGAACTATTTTCCAAGGTGCAGCCCACCAACTACATGAATTGTATAAACTGCTGCGAGCACCAGACCTGCAAACAGGCCATAACGAAAGTGTTCCTCCAACCCCAGTGTTAATCAGTGTTGAAGGCCCAGCCTTTCAAGGGGGCCGGTATGTTTAGTTTTGCTTTATATTTATTTGTTTGTTATTGCTTCCAACTGGCAGTGTACTTTATTTAAAAATCATTTTTGTTCTTATTTACATTGTTAACTTTGTTTCCAACTTTTGCAGGCCTATTAGTCAAGCGGATTAAAGGAAAATACAAGAACAATTAGGGGTTTTGTGGTAGAGGGCTGAATTTTGGATTGTATACTCAGAACAACATTATAAGAAAATTGCCTCGAGGAGCCATGAAAAAATCCATCCGGTTAAGGGGGTGGAGGGGGGGTGAAAAAATAACATTTTTCAAATACTAAAAAATTCAAAAATCAAACTAAATTTGATCCTAAGATTACAAAATTATTAC
This sequence comes from Sweltsa coloradensis, assembly GCA_024449915.1. NCBI lineage: Eukaryota > Metazoa > Arthropoda > Insecta > Plecoptera > Chloroperlidae > Sweltsa > Sweltsa coloradensis. The sequence goes on from JAMZAV010003162.1 coordinate 58,570, forward strand.
ATATTGTAGATAAAAGTCCAAATTTTAATAAACAAATATGTATCACCACATAGTTATCTAACAGAATTTTTTCACCCTTTGTCTTTTTTTCACAAATTTACCCACTGTGCTGGGAGGATTAGCCTAACAGTTACGGGTTAAGTGATAGGGCCGTGAATTTTGTCTAAACACTCGAAGATGATCTCAAAAAATTGGCCCGAGGAGCCCTCAAAAAAGTTGCTTGCTTATAGGAGAAAGGGGGGGGGGTGTACTAAAAGGGGTTGATAAAACTAAAATAAAGAAATCCGTATTCAAATATTATATTTAGAACGCCATATTAATGTGTATTGTAGATTAAGGTCTAAACTTTAATTTTAAAAAATAAAATTTCACCATTTATGTAAATCTGATCAGATTATGCGCCTTTTCCCCCTTTTTATAATTTCCTCAATATTACGAAAGTGTTCGTGCGACCACTCTTTTTGTCACAAATTCTCCTAATATTACGAATTAGGACGAAAACAAGATTTTGTAATGCTTTGGGTACATTTTTACTCAATGGACTTTGATCCCATTTTAACAAATTCACTCAATTTTAACGAAAGTGTATCGTGTGACCACTCGTTTTGTTCAAAATTATGCCTATAATAAGAAAAAATAAAAAAAAAGTTTTTAAACACCTTAGGTACAGTTTCACTCAATGGACTTTGACCCAAATTTTCAAAGTTTACTCAATATTAACGAAAGTCTATTATGTGATGACTCGTTTTGTCTCAAATCATCCTAATAATACGAATTAGGACGAAAATAAATTTTGTCATACCCTTTGGTACATTTTTCACTGAATGGACTTTGATGCTATTTCACAAATTTACTCAATATTAACGAAAGTGTATCTTGTGACCACTCGTTTAGTTCAAAATTATCCCCAATATAACGAATTAGGACGAAAAAAAGATTTGTATGCTTTGGGTACATTATCACTCAAAAGACTTTGATCCCATTTTCTCAAGTTTACTCAACTCAACGAAAGTTATCGTGTGACCACTCGTTTGGTCCCAAATTATTCAAATAATACGAATTAGAACAACATAAGTATTCTTCATGCATTGGAACATATATTGTCATGCACTTTGAAAATAAAAAAGAGCTCAATCAAAAAAGTTATTAAAAAAATTATTTACTCCACATTTCATTGGTGAGGGAATTACGTTAACGGAATTACTGAACCCTATTGCTCTGAAACAGTGTTAAAAGAAGGTAAAGTAGACTCCCCTTTTTTAGTAAACACCCTTGTTTTCATAAGACCATCATTGAGAAATAAGATTTAACCATATGCAAGCATAATTTAAATATAACATTTGCTGGTGTAGTTCCTTTACCATGGGGGCGTCATTTCGTTATCGAAAAAAAACCTAAAAACAGTTTTAAATATCAACCAAAATGACCAACATCTTTAAAGCTTTTCATAATTTCCATTAGACCATGAGTTAGATTAAACCCCAACGCAAGCATTACTAATGAAATCACCTCGCCTTTCCCCCCCCCCCCCACCTCCCTCCCACACACCCACAAACGTATTTGCAGTTGCACAGCGAATACAGTCAAACGCAGGGCGGCGATAGGACAAATCGAGCCGCAGTCAATGGGAGGGGTCCCCGACGACGACCCTCACATACCAGCCAATGTTAGCGAGAAGCATGAGCGAGAAGGACCCTGTTTTTTTGTCTTCTTGTAAAATGATCAGCAGCTCTACTCTAATTCGCTGGGCAAATTCTACCCCGGGTGGCGGGCGCAGGCGGGGTAATTTATTAGAGTTTGCCCGATTTGATATTGCCATATATTAATTTTTTTTTGCTAAATTCTTTCATAAGATACTTCATAAAAAAACAGTAGTTATGAATACCATACAAACGGGGGGATCGACTGATGGAAAAACGCTCATCCATCAAAGTGACTGTATTAAATAGCATACGCAACGCGGCCAGTATTCACAGTGCATAATTCAAAACATCATTAATGTTTTTAAAATTTTATCGAATAGGTGTGTTGACTCTCGACTACAAAACCACCAATTTATTAGGCTGTTTCTAAATAGGCTATTTTACGCTTAATCTTAGAAAATAGGTCAAAGACCTTGTGTGAAAATGTACCCAAGGTTTTAAAATCTTATTTTCGTACTAATTCGTTATATTAGGATAATTTTGAACTAAACGAGTGGTCACAAGATACACTTTCGTTAATATTGAGTAAATTTGTGAAAATAGCATCAAAGTCCATGCAGTGAAAATGTACCAAAGTTATGACAAAATCTTATTTTCGTCCTAATTCGTATTATTAGGATGATTTGAGACAAAACGAGTCATCACATAATAGACTTTCGTTAATATTGAGTAAACTTTTGAAAATGGGGTCAAAGTCCATTGAGTGAAACTGTACCTAAGGTGTTAAAAAACTTTTTTTATAATTTTTCTTATTATAGGCATAATTTTGAACAAAACGAGTGGTCACACGATACACTTTCGAAATTCGAAATAAATTTGTGTATCCATAGACACAAAAATCTCATTTTTGCAGAAAATAGCAGATAGAAGGTATAGGTTCTTCACCATCGATATGCCGTTTGCCCGGTAGAGTGTGAAAAAACAGACAAAATAACCCCCGATTTATTTTACTCAGAATAAATGAAATTAAGGTCTTCGCAGCGCTCATCCAAAAGTACGCCTATTAAACTTCGTAGGTAGTTCTAAGTCAACGATGTTATTACACGTAACATGCTAACAATACCCTATTAAGCGAATGGTCGTTAATATTCAATACGTAATTGTAATGCAATGAGTGTTATTGCCACATTAACTCGCAAACAATGAAATTGGAATTCCAAACAATAATGGCACAATTTGCGTGTAATTGAAAATTTTTATCAGCTTAAAAAACATAGGTTCCTTTCTCGACAGTTTTAGTTTTCCCAAAATCAATTGCTCTCATTAGGTAAAGTGAAAAAAAATAATTGGATGAGCGTAGCGAGCGAAGCGAAGATTCCATTTCACTACACTAGAGAAAAAAATCCGGAATGTTTTTTTTTCTTTTTTTTTCTGTTTGTATTATTGTGTGTTTGTTAACACGATTCCGGCTAAACCGATACTCCAATTGTGATGAAATTTTATGGAGGCCTTTGAAATCTCTGAACTTAGAACTGCCACGTTTTTGAGCGCAATCGAAAAAAAATTTCTCATGAAAATCGCAATTTTACGATTTTTTTCGATTTTTAAAAAATTTCTTCGACTTATAACACCTACATGCTTCATCCGATTTTAATGATTTTTTCACAGAACCTTAATTTCATGAATTAAGATATTCTTGTGAAATTTGAGCGCAATCGAAAAATTATTTCTCATGAAAATCGAAATTTTACGATTTTTTCTTTTTTAAAAATTACGATTAATAAAAAATAAAAAAATTAAGTTAATTTTTTTTAATTTAATTTAATTTAATTTAAAAAAATCTTCGACTTAGTAATAATTTTTTCACAGAACAACAGAAAATCCGCATAACACATGGCAGCTCAATGCACCAATTACGCTCATCCAACAACGCGGCGGGACTTGAGCGTTTTCCTAGTGTATTTTTGTCTGTTTGTAACACGATTCCGGCTAAACCGATGCTCCAATTGCGATGAAATTTTATGGAGGCCTTCGAAACCTCTTAACTTAGAACTGCCACGTTTTTGAGCGCAATCGAAAAATTATTTCTCATTAAAATAGCAATGTTACGATTTTTTTTATTTAAAAAAAATGTCTTCGACCTTTAACACCTACATGCTTTATCCGATTGTAATGATTTTTTCACAGAACCATAATTTTGTTTATTAATATATTTGTTTAAAATTTGAGCGCGATCTAATAGTAATTTCTCATGAAAATCGCAATTTTGCGTTTTTTTTTCGTATAATAAACTATTTCTTCGACTTATAACACCTACATGCTTTATCCGATTGTAATGATATTTTCACAGAACCTTAATTTTATGAATTTATATATTTGTGTGAATTTGAGCGCAATCGAAAAATAATTTCTCATGAAAAACGCAATGTTACGCTTTTTCGTTTAAAAATCATACGCTCATCCAACAACGTGCCTGAAAAAGAGTTTGCGAAGCTTCCTAGTAAAATTAGCCCACATCAAGTTCTCCATCTTTTGCATCGTACGTTTAAATCGTAACAGATGTTGCTGATTTTGTTTACAGTTCTCAGTACACTGGTCACGGATGTCTGTTAAACATTTCAGCACAATCTGTTCGACCGTTTGGCCGTTTGTGATCGACAAACAAACAAACATACAAACACACATACAAATAATTGGATGAGCGAAGCTTAGATTCCATTCTACTACACTGGAGAACAAAATCTGGAATATATATATATTTTTTTGTATTCTTGTCTGTTAACACGATTCCGGCTAAACCGATACTCCAATTGCGATGAAATTTTCTGGAGAACATTGAAATCTCTGAACTAGGGACTGCTACGTGCGAAAAATCGATTGATAAATTATTTCTTATGAAAATTGCAATTTTACTATTAGTTTCGATTTTCTTGTTTTTTTCTGTTTGTATTTTTGTGTTTATCTACACTACTTAAGGTCTTGACCGATTTAGCTGAAAATTTGTAAAATAGGAGAGAATGGTGTACTTATTGACCCTGCAAAATTCGATCGGAACATTTTTTTTTTTAAAAACCAACGATCGGATTTTGTAAAAAAAAAAAAAAACTATACAGCAACCCGCATAGGTGGTATGTACATGTGTGCAAAATTTTCAGGTTGATCAGAGAAACGGTGCGACCTGTACCGAAGCAGTAACAGAAACAAAACATAAAACAAACATAAAAAGACATTCGAGCCATAAGAGTCAAGTGAAGACGCTCGCTACGCTCGCTCAATCATTTGTATTTAATTTATTTATTTATTTCGGAACCTTAAATCGTGTCTGCAGCCAATGCTGTTGCCCCAAACACAGAATAACACTCTTTTTCTATTATTTGTATACTAGGCCGCTTCGCGAACGCTTTTTCTAGTCGCAAATATGGATGGGCATCTTTGATTGAATTTTCCAATGATTACGAATAAGTTGTTTTGTATGCGTGGGTTCTCATTACTTTTTCAAGTTTCATTGCAAAATTATTTTTTTGTTTATATTTTATAAAATAGTATTCTGCTATGGTATTGACAATAGTATGTACTAGGAAAACGCTAAAGTCCCGCCGCGTTGATGGATGAGCTTTTTAAAGTTTTAAGTTTGATTGGGATATCTTTACTTTTGCAAGTGCTTTGTTTTGCTGACTACGCATTGTAGGTGAATGTTGTCAAGTTTCTTTTGTTTCTTGTCAATTGGTATCATTAACCGTAAAAAACTTATATTAAAAGCTTTATTTCTATGGATTCTGGCTAACTTTTTCAACTTTTTCTTTCAAAAGGTACTACATCACCATAACCTTAATGTCCATGTATAATATGAACGTTGAAACCCCACCCGTTTGGTCAGAATTGGCCCAAATGGCACGAAAATATGTACAAAAAAACAAAAATCTTATATTAAAAGCTTTATTCTATAGATTCTGGCTAACTTTTTCAATTTTTTCTTTAAAAATATACTAAATCACCATAACCTTAATGTCCATGTATAATATGAACTTTTTAGCTTCACCCGTTTGGTCAGAATTGGTCCAAAATGGCACGAAAATATCGCCCAAAAAATCGAAAAAAATCGTAAAAGTACGATATTCATGAGAAATATTCTTCGATTGTACCCAAAAACGTGGCAAGTCTAAGTTCAGAGATTTCGAAGGTCCTGTCAAATTTTCATCCAGATCGCATATGCCGTTTGCCCGGTAGAGAGCGAACAAACAGACAGAAAAACAAACAAAAAAACAAAAAAAACACCCGAGCTAAATTTTTGGGGGGTCGGTGAAATTGAAGTCTTCGCTTCGCTCATCCAAAAATATCTTGAAGCCCAAGGACTTGCTTTTTGTACGCATTGTAGGTGATATCCCTTGAATCCCAAAGACTTGCTTTTTTCGCATTGAAGGTGATTGTTGTCAAGTTTAGTTATATAGGCCTTCAAAGTCCAACTCGCTACCTTCCCGTGGTTTGGCCTGTGAGTAGGGGAGTAGTGTATTCCCCAAAACTAAGGGCGAGCTCTGGCCGGTTGGGGTGCGTGTTGCAGAGAGAGCTTTCTTGCAACTTTTTATCTCACCTTTCTTCATTCACACAGCCTTACTCATATTTATATTCTTCTTTCACTTTTTTCTTCTCCATACTCTTGCCGGCCCTTTCTGCAACGAGCACTCCTCCGTTCCCACCCAGTTTAACCCATCCTATCCAACATTCTCACTCATTCCCATTAACCTCCCGCAGCTTCCCTTACGTTCCTCCCTTTGGAGGGATGAAAACATGGTGGTAATCCACAATGGAAAAAGAAAATTTGGAAAATTCCAATACACTTGACATGGGCACTGATAACTCAACTGTTGAGTGCCCTAAAACAACATTAACTAACTAACTTCTGACTATAGTTATACTTGTTATATACATCTGTATAAATGCTATTCAAACCTTTATCTCTATGAATTCTGGTAACATTTTCATATTTTTCTTTCAAATGGCAATATATAACCATAATATGAATGACCATGTGAAAAAATGAACGTTGTAGCCCCACCTGTTTGGTCAGAATCGGCCCGAAAATATCGAATATATCGCATTAAAAATCCGAAAAATCGTAAACGCTAGAACCGATATTATGAGAAATATTTCTTCAATTGTACCCAAAAACGTGACTTGTCTAAGTTCAGAGATTTCGAAGGTCCCATTAAATTTTCATCAAGATCGCATATTCCGTTTGCCAGGTAGAGCGCGAACAAACAGACAAAAAACAAACCAAAAAATAACAAACAAACAAACAAAAATAAACCCGAGGCATTTTTTTTTTTGGGGGGGGGGGGGAGAGGTGTCACTGAAATTGAAGTCTTCGCTTCACTCATGGAATTCCTTGTTTCTGGGCACTATGTCTCACTCAGTTTCTTTTGAACTAAGGCTCTTTGATGAACCTAAGTCCTGAAGATTTTAACTTTCCTCACTAAGTCCTATCTTAAATTAGCGACACTGGTTGTTGGTCGCCATATTGTTAATACTGTCATGAATATAGATTATTCATAGATCAGGGTATCCGACAAATAACTGTATAGTTACAAATCTAACCTGATTCACTTAGGTCAGCTAAAACACCCAGGCGTTCAGGTGCAACTCTGTTGAATTATACGCTAAAATACATCGCGACGGTGACAATGAGCAAGACAAAGACAGAAGAATATTAAACATAAAGCAGACGGAGACGGATAGTATCGGGAGAATGCCTAGCAACTACGAGTGCTATCCATGGACTTGCTGACATGAGACTTTTCGGGTGCATTCGACTTGATCGGGAAGCGCGCTCGCTCTCTCTGACTTCGGAACTCGAGCTGGCAACATCATCGGAGACGACGTGTGATAGTGTGATAGTGTGTGTGCGTACAAGTACAGAGAAGAGGGTCGACTTCTAGTGGAGAGGGATCAGCATTCACCCCTGGAACGATCTGAGTTGTTTGGTGACCGCCTCTGAGCTTCGGGAAGGTTGTGGTAAGCCAAGTCATGTTAATTTAACTTCAGGTCAATCGGGGTCATGATTGGTTGTGACCAAGCCACGTGGTAGTCACGCACATGCTGGAGAGTAGGCAGTACCGCGCACTCATTCTTTAGTTCCATTCTGTTGCCTAATTAATAAATGGGTTTTGTTATTCACTATGAATCTGGTATTCTGATTTGAGTAATAATAGTTACCCTCTGACCGATAGTAAGATCCCTACATGTTAGGAGCTAGCCTAGGGATAACAGGACGAGCTACGAGCCCCCAGCCAAGCGGCCGTTGTACCGAGGGTCCTGGGTTCCTGACAAGGTAAGGTCTTTGTTGTATGCTTCTCTTGATGTTTAGACAGGACATAAGAAGGCTAGTCTGACAACATGACAATATATTTGTTTGAAATTTGAGCGCAATTAAAAACAATTTCTCATGAAAATCGCAACTTTGCGTTTTTTTCGTATAATAAACTATTTCTTCGACATATAACACCTACATGCTTTGTCCGATTGTAATGATATTTTCACAGAACCTTAATTTTATGAATTTATATATTTGTGTGAATTTGAGCGCAATCGAAAAATAACTTCTCATGAGAAACGCAATGTTACGCTTTTTTCGTTTAAAAAACATACGCTCATCCAACAACGTGCCTGAAAAAGAGTTTGCGAAGCTTCCTAGTAAAATTAGCCCACATCAAGTTCAACATCTTTTGCATCGTACGTTTAAATCGTAACAGATGTTGCTGACTTTGTTTACAGTTCTCAGTACACTGGTCACGGATGTCTGTTAAACATTTCAGCACAATCTGTTCGACCGTTTGGCCGTTTGTGATCGACAAACAAACAAACATTACAAAACACACATACAAATAATTGGGTGAGCGAAGCTAAGATTCCATTCTACTACACTGGAGAACAAAATCCGGAATATTTATATATTTTTTTTGTATTGTTGTCTGTTAACACGATTCCGGCTAAACCGATACTCCAATTGCGATGAAATTTTCTGGAGAACTTTGAAATCTCTGAACTAGGGACTGCTACGTGCGAAAAATCGATTGATAAATTATTTCTTATGAAAATTGCAATTTTACTATTAGTTTCGATTTTCTTGTTTTTTTCTGTTTGTATTTTTGTGTTTATCTACACTACTTAAGGTCTTGACCGATTTAGCTGAAAATTTGTAAAATAGGAGAGAATGGTGTACTTATTGACCCTGCAAAATTCCATAACGATCGGAAACTTTTTTTTTAAAAAAATAACCACGATCGGATTTGTAAAAAAAAAAAAAATTTATACAGCAACCCGCATAGGTGGTATGTACATGTGTGCAAATTTCAGGTGCGACCTGTACTGAAGCAGTAACAGAAGCAAAAAAAACAAAAAAAACAAAAACATACATTCGAGCCATAAGAGTCAAGAACGTGGGGGGACGCTCGCTACGCTCGCTCAATTATTTGTATTTAATTTATTTATTATTTCGGAACCCTTTTATCGGTGTCTGCAGCAAGTTTGTTGCCCCAAACACAGAAAAAACACTCTATTTCTATTATTTGTATTCTAGGCCGCTTCGCGAACGCTTTTTCTAGTCGCAAATAGGGAGAGCATCTTTGATTGAATTTTTCAATGATTACGAATAAGTTGTTTGTATGCGTTGGTTCTCATTACTTTTTCAAGTTTCATTGCAAAATTATTTTTTGTTATATTTTTATTAAGTAGTATTCTGCTATGGTAATTGACAATAGTATGTAAAATATCTTGAAGCCCAAAGACTTGCTTTTTGTAGGCATTGTAGGTGATTTTTGTAAAAGTATAGTTATATAGGCCTTCAAAGTCCAATCGCTACCTTCCCTGGTTTGGGCCTTTTGAGTAGGGGAGTAGTGTATTCCCAAAACTAGGGCGAAACTCTGGCCCGGTTGGGGTGCGTGTTGGCAGAGCGAGCTCTCACGAACTTTTTTTCACAACCTTTCTTCAATCACACAGCCTTACTCATATTTGAGGGGCGTAGAAGCAAAGTGGACCAACCCACACAATTCTCTTTCTGAGATAATTTGGGTTAAAGTTGGGAGCAAACTTTAAAAAAATGTAGCTTCAACTGTCGGTATTGAAATGCAGTTTTATTGCTTTCCTAACATATTAACTTAAAATATCACATCTTTAAATATTAAAAAATTTCATACCTTCAGTAGAAAATTCCTTATCAAAGTGATTGGTCCATTTTGCCTCTCAACAATTTTTCAGTAGTAAATACCTTATCCAATGGCTTGGTCCACTTTGCCTCTTAAAAGTGGGTTGGTCCATTTTGCCTCTCCACAATGATGTTAGTATTTTAATTATCTTGTGGCTTGGTCCAAATCATTTGGTGACTAATGTGCTAAGTACATGCATAAAATCATTATTAATGTTACCTAACAACAATTATAATATCATTACAAACTCACCTGGTAAATATAGGAAGATGCAGCAGGCAATAGCAAACTTTTTGTGGCTTGGTCCACTTTGCCTCTACAACTTTTCATGATTTAGGTTGGTCCAACTGTTTCTGATATTACATGATAACGGTGGCGGTGAGAGGTTGGTCCGTTTTACCACTAAATATTATGAATGTGAGCTATACAGAAATGCACCTAACTCCATTAAAAAAAAAATGTGGGTTGGTCCACTTTGCTTCTACGCCCCTCATTTATATTCTTCTTTCACTTTTTTCTTCTCCATACTTGCCGGCCCTCTCTGCAAACGAGCACTCCTCCGTTCCCAACCAGTTTAACCCATCATATCCAACATTCACTCCATCCCATTAACCCCCCTCGTCTTCCCTTACGTTCCACCCATTGGAAAGAAGAAAACATGGTGGTAATCCACAATTATGGAAAAAAAATTGGAAGATTCCAATACACTTGACATGGGCACTGATAACTCTACTGTTGAGTGCCCTAAAACAACATTAACTAACTAACTACTAAGTATAGTTATACTCGTTATATACATCTGTATAAAATGCTATTCAAGCCTTTATTTCCATAAATTATAAACTAAACTTTTTCAACTTTTCTTTCAAATGGCAATATATAACCATAATATGAATGAGCATGTGAAATATAAACGTTGTAGCCCACCTGTTTGGTCAGAATTGGCCCGAAAATATCGAAAATATCGCATAAAAAATCGAAAAATCGTAAAACGTAGTACGATATTTATGAGAAATATATTTTGCTAATTACAGAATTTGTTAATTGAATATGAGTGAAAAAATTGCACGCACTGCACTAGAAATAAAAACTAAAATAGGCTTGCATCCCGGCATTCGCCTAAGGGCTCAAGAATTCCCGGATGAAACTCTCAGCTAGGATTGCTGGTGACGGGATTCACCCGTTTCCTTCCAAATCAGAGTCTCACGCGTTATGCACGAGTTATAGACCATTAGGTGCTCAGGAAGCGACCCTCCCCCCCCTCGAACTAATTTTCACTATAGCAGTTATGTTCAGAAAAAAAATTCACGATTAATAATCCACCTGTTTGCCATTGGCAATGGGGCTTTTGACTCCAGGGTGCCCAAAAGTCGAAAGTTCGAAAAACTTTGACCTTGCTATAACGGTCAAAGTTTTTGATAAAATCCAAAATTCTTTTAATTATCTTTTTACTCATTATTTTGGGTTTTTTAAAACAAAACGATTCACTTTTTGTAAAGAGGGTGCCAAAATAATAAAAAATCGATTTTACCTGTTTATACACTTTAACATTAAAGATTGGACATAAATTTCCGCATTAAAGGCTTTTTTATACATAAAATGAAAGAATTACTGAATTTATAAAAAAAAAATTATGCAGAAACAATAAGGGCTGTCCCAAAATGCTGGGTTTTATATTATTGCTTATACAACATTTTTTTAAAAGTGCTAAAAATGTGTTCATGTTATAAAATCAGTGAACCTGTCAAAGAATACGGTTTTTTTGGGCTAGCAAAGAATTAGAATTTTTAAATCAGGGTTGTTCCAAAATTTTGAATTCAAATTACAGGCAATTTGAGAGAAAATAACAATAAAAATAGGGCAAAAATCAATGTATTTTTTGGCCCAGTTCATCACCGGATTTATATTTAACCTAAACAATAAAATGATGTGCTGTTTAATTTACGGGTTGTCCAAATAGTGTGTTGTGTTCTTGTAAAGAATGTTTGAATAGGTCAAATCGATTATAATATCCGTCGGGGTGCAAAGGAAGCGACCTTCCGGGCCCCCGAACTAATTTTAAATATAGCATTTTGGGTTCAGAAAAAAATCACGATTAATAACCCAACTATTTGCCATTTGGCAGGGGGCGTTTGACTGCAGGGTATTCAAGTGCTTAATGTTGTTTTAATATGCCGTAAGTTCTCTTCGCTCTTGAAATTTTCAAATATCTTTAAAATAAATCTAAGTTATTCCACATTTCTTTCCCGCCCGAACCTGTATCTACAAAATTTGTTTTCTCATAGTGAGAAAACACGGGCCAAAAAAAATTTAAAATAATGGAATGTATTGAATCTTTATGTATGGAATCAATGTGTATGTACTTTACACTAATAATCATTATACTAAGATCCTTCAGAAGTGTTTCTATACCGATATATTGAATACACATGACATACAGACATACATACGGGATATGTACAGTTATTACGGACCCCACTGTATATAATAATAATTATAACACCAATTTTTTCGTGATATTCAACTTATCTTAATTTAGAACAGCTAATCTCTTTTTTCATCCTCATCAACATAATACACCCTACAGACTTGCAGGATTTAGTATCACCCTTCAAGCTACTTGGATGACCACAGATAACCCAAGGAGTTTGTGATGAAGGTGAAGCCATAAAAACTGATTCGAGCTGACGTAAGCCTATAGCTAGATGCTAGGTATTATCTTAATTTTTACTGTTTGTATTTTGTGGGACAAATTTGAAAGAAATAATTTTAGGTAGAAAGTTTTTCCCATTGGCCGAGTTGTGATACTAATCAGCTATACACAATGCACAATAGGGCTTATAGGGAGCATATACAGCAGTCATAGCCAAGCTGTGTGCATTATATGGAACAAAAATGACTAGGTGGAACTGTATTCGTATCTACAATTTGACACCGCTGTGCGTTTTGTATTTTCTAAATTATATGGCAATGAGGGAACTTCTTCTCGGTGATTAATCAAGATGTTCAATCTTGTTCGTTATACGAGAATTATTGTATTGGCATTCTTAATGACCCAAAGATGCACATCAGCCGACCATAAGTAAATCAAGGTGTCTAGTTTGTATTGACTACCCCCCATCCCTTGATTTACTTCAGTTCGAGGGTGTACGTGATCAAGAGGATAAGAACGAGCTACTTACTTTTAAAATAAAACCATTGCAAGCTCTCCGAATATGGTTCTTTCTGCCGTAAAGTAGGCCCACAGACTTTCTGCATCCCATCTATTTTGACTAGTTTCCCTGTGCATACTTTAAACAGGGTTGAATGTGAAATAAATGTATATCATTCTAAAACAATTTATGCGACCCTATTAGCTTTTAAAGTATACTCAAATGTACATCTGGAAAGAAAGCCACAAGCTGCATACTCTTACTGGAGATTTTGGACAACCTTGTGAATAATAACAGAAAATAGTAAAATACACAATGAAATGATAGAAAAACATTTTCACCGTGCAACGGCGTTCATGCGGTTTGGAGTTCAAACATTTAAATAAGTATGAATTATTATTGTTGGTCAACTTGCAACACACGAAATATTCAATTATTATGTATAATTGTAACTTCCTATATGATACTCATAGAATATAGATTTCCCAGTTACCAAGTGACAAATAAGCATTCGTGGAAAAAGCATATAGTTTAAGCTATAAGAGCATAGCCCTTTTTTTTTTGTTCGAGGGGATGATTTAAAATACAGATGTAAGAAGGTGCTATATGTTGCATAACATCATATATCTTTTTAAACAACCCTGTATATACCATAAACAAATCCGTAATTGTTGTTTTAGGGTTGTACATCGTGCAGAATGTTAGGTTGTGCAAACAAATTATGAAAATGCAGATAAACTTTACCTAGGAAAAAAAATATGAACATATGTTTGCATATGAGACATGGTCACCCCTATCGTTAAACGCCCCAGATGTTAACTGACAAACATGCATGCATGAGAAGAACATAGTTTCAGCTTTGAGAAAACACACACTGTTATAAGTTCGATGGGGTTTTTATACGTACAGAGAAAGAATGGCCGCCACAAGTTTCATACTATTTTGTGACTTTTGGACAAACCCTGTGTATACATATAGCAAATCGTAGGTGTATTATGTTTGGCATTATGTATAATGTTAGGTCTTGCAATCAAAAATTTTAAATGAAGATTAATTTGCATTAGAAAAAAATATTTTAACATATATTTGCATATGTGACTTTGGACACCCCCACCGTCTAAAAAGCCCCCCGCTGCCAATTGGCAAACAGGCAGAAATGGAAAGAACGATTAATTTCCTTAAGAAAACATATGGTAGCATTAGTTCGAGGGGGGGGGGGGGGGTTAAGAGCCATAACGGTCTATACTTACGGTTATTCGGTCAAGCAGCCAGGGAGGGTTCGACAAGCTATGTCAGAGATGCTGGAGACAGTCGGAATATTTTTGTCTGGAAAGTTTTTTCCAAACGGCAAACAGAGAGGCCCTGTCAGGCAAAACCCCCGGCAAAGGTTTTCCCCCCCCGGGGGAATTTTCCCAAAAAAAATTTGTCAAAAACGGAAGA
>JAMZAV010003163.1:0-66756 GCA_024449915.1 Sweltsa coloradensis
GTTATAACACGATGAATCCGCTTTTTTTTCGTCGCCATGTAATGAACTCACTTGACAAGGTTTAGCTTCTAGCATCCATCTTTATTCACTACTTCACTTTGGTCAGTCGTGCTGCCAACTTACACACACACATTCAATACACTACAGTATGCACAATAATAATTTTGATCGATGGAAATTTTGTGATTTCGAACTTCGTCCAGGCGTACAGATAACTGTTAACTTCCTCATGGTTCACTCAGGGTGCGAATTGACGGGGTGGGTAAGAGAAGAGGGGAATTCCCCCGTCTGGTATTTTGGCTGAATTCCCACATCTGGATACCCATCTCATGTAATCTTATATCATATGAAGTGACTTTATCTCGTAACGTTATTAAATAATGCGTCAATTTACTCTCATGTATTCCTAGCCAAGAAGTGTTTGTACATTAATAAACCAAAGCAATGGACTCTTTGTACCTGACCTCAGATCGTTTCTAATGCCATCTCGAGGTCGAGGACTATAATACACAAAAAAAAATTGCCTCCGCCCGGCTGGGGCTTCGCCACAGACCCCTTACAGCCCACGCAGATACATCCCCCTCTGCCAAGCCGTCAGTTCGCACCCTGGATAGTTCGCCGCTAACTAAAGATGAGATGAGTACTGCCAAAGCAAGACAAAGAATGCCGCATCTACAATGGGATTTCTAGCTACAACATTGCTTGATGACGATGACTGCACGCTATATAACCCGATCAACAATGTAAATAAACGCTGCCATCTTACAGATCGACCTTGACAACATCTCGCTCTGGTACAAGGTAAATAAATGCAAATTAATATCAACAAAAGTAATTCCACATGTTTCTCCCGTTCAACCCGTCCGATAAAAAACACTTACTCAATTAATAACGTATTTCTAAAAAACGGCAAATCAACTCAACTGTTAGGAATCAATCTGTCAAATGACTTAAAATGGAACTTGCACACAGACCTCATCAGATCAAAATGCTCGAAATTGATCGGTTTTGTAAATAGAAATCTTCGAGACAGTAAGGTCGCTACTCGTAGGACAGCCTACATGGCACTAGTGAGGCCTATCCTCGTGTATGGTATCCCAGCGTGGCAACCCAACAACAGTAAACAACATCAACAAACTCGAAGTCATACATAATCGGGCGACCAAGATGATCCTGGGACACAAAACAGACCTCAACCCCAACCACGACGGGAGAGCCTCCACATCCCCTCCATCCAAGGTTTTTCTGCATAGCTGTGACATCGTCTTCCTTCCCCGGCTGCATGAAGTGGAAAATTGATCTGGAGGTGAGGCTGCAACTCGACTACAGGCCCGCTGAGCGTGGGAGGGGCCCCAGCAAGGCGTCTACTTTCGTGCATCCCGAGCCAGCACGCTCAGCTACCAAGCTCTGTGTACCATCGAGCCAGCAGCCTATGGAACTTGCTCCCCAGTGAAATCAAAATTTCGCCATCCAATGATTTTTACAAAGCCATAAACTGACTGTACATAAAGACACCCCCGCATGATATTGGACATAATTCAGGAATACGATCGGACATGTAAGCATGATTAATTCTAAGGCCCCCATAGCTCTTATCAATCACCCCATACTCATATCACCTGTTATCTCATAATCATCACTTATTTAAGATCATTTCCAAAAATCATTAACAATATTTGGTATTAATTTATATCATTATGTTAATTTTTTTAAACTAATCATTAATCTCTACTTTAAGTTTAATTTTATATGGATGCAGGACACCTATCTAGGTGGTATGGATATGGTCCCGCTTCTTGCATTCCTTTCTTCATGAGGCCAATACAATCTGCATGTGTTTATGTGTATGTACCATGTCTTATGATGATGAATAAATAATAATAATAATAATATATATATTTTTTTTTTCAACTCAATTTATTGTCACAAAACAGAATATCATTGATACATCTCAAAGAAACCCATAAGCCTATTATGCGGGCTCATCTGTGGAATAAAAAAAATCACATAATCTAAACAAAAACAACCATAGAGGAAGGAAACATGAAAAAAAAGTATTAACAAATCATAAACATTAAGTAAACAAATTGAAGTAGATTAACTGTAACTAACAATGAAATAAAACACAACACCACGTCAAGGCTTTTTAAGTTATTACTTATTAAATACAACATAAATAAAGCTAAATGACGAGTACGAAACAAGGCAAGAGCAGAACAGATTTAGACAAGAGCACTCAATTTTTGACAACAAATGTATTTTTATTTCTTGCTTGACCTCGGAAATTTTTGTAAAATGTAATAACTGATCAGGCAGTCATTGAAAGACTCGGGGACTAAACACTCAAGGCGCCTCTGACCGTATTTATTATTACTTCTAGGAACTTCAAATTTTTGTTTTAACCTGACTACGTGTCCATTTGTTTCTCTGCACAAGAATTCTATAATCATTTTTAAGTAATATTTTATTGAAAGTTGGTAAGTGAAAAAGCAGTCAACAGGAAAAGATTGCAAAAGAGGTATGTCTCCCGAGTCGACAGAGTTTGACAATTACGTGGTCATATTTGGCGTTATAGCTTATTTTGTAGTACCTCGAATTTTTTTAAGTGGCAGTCAGTGGAATACCCCACGCAAGTAGACCATAAGATATAATAGATTCTGCAAGAGCGATATATACATTTCGCAACACTGAAAACGGTAAACGTATTTAAGAAAAAACACTGTCGGAGGCAGGCTCGTAGGCGCTTACAGATCGAGTCAATATGAGGTACCCAGATGAAATGTTTATCAATCACTAATCCCAAATAAATATGCGAGTCAACATTCTCGAGAAAATCACTGCATGCACACGTAAGTAGATCTACTTGATTATGCAAACATTCATTGGAATGAGTGATCACCCTGACCTCACGGAGACAATCTCTGTTTTGAGGTGCACACAAATGAATTGTTTTATTTGCATTAATTATTAAGTCTCTATCATGAATCTCTTTAAGAAGGTTTATAAAATCTATCTGTAAATGCAACTGTGCTATTTCAAAGTTTTTATGTACTGAAACAATCAAATGTCATCGGCATAAATAAATACTAGCAATATTTAAAACATTTAACCAAATCATTAACGTACACCAAAAATAGAATTGGACCCAAAAAAGAACCCTGAGGAACTCTTAAATAACATCACGTTCTTGACTTAAAAATCACCAACCTTAACTCTTATTCTCCTAGTTCTTAGGTAATTTTTAAACCAATTTAAAATTGGGGGGCCACGAATACCTATTCGCTCAAGACATTTTAAAAGTTTGACGTGATTTAATGTATCAAATGCCTTGCTTAAATCCACAAACATGGCCGCAATGTGCATAT
The DNA here is from genome assembly GCA_024449915.1 of Sweltsa coloradensis. NCBI lineage: Eukaryota > Metazoa > Arthropoda > Insecta > Plecoptera > Chloroperlidae > Sweltsa > Sweltsa coloradensis. The sequence continues at coordinate 3,366 of JAMZAV010003163.1, forward strand.
TGTCATTTAATTTGTTATTAACCATTCGCAAATTTCACTAGAAATCGGTTGCTCTTAACCTTTCTGAAAACCAAACTGATTTTAGTCCTAATTTTAAATTTACTAAAATTCATAAACGACTAAATCCATACTACATCTCGTTCCATTATAATTTTCAATAACATTAAAATGGCAATTGCCACGTAATTTACTAAAGTCTATGGCTTCTTTTTATAAACCGGCTTACAATGAAACTTTTCAACAAGTCAGGTATTTTCCCTTTTTAGAGTACAGGTTTATTATTGCAATTTAGGATAAATCCGTGGCCGTTATTTGAAACGATCACCTAATCCCATCAATTCCAGGTAATAATAATTTTAAATTTAACTAAAAATTAATAATAATAGATATAACAAACCATTATATAATATTATTATATAAATATATATGCAAATATTTAAATGTAATTGCTGAGCAGTTGCATGCTTGTTTTTTTTTTAATATTATTTTATTGTCTTGTTTTTTACTCAATGTTTTTTAATTTGTATTCGTTAACCTGAGAATGAGCAGTGGGAAAACTTCGAAACGTTGATATAATTCACCCTAATCCGGAAATCGAAAAATATTATGATCACATTATATATAATAAAAAATCATAAAAAATCAATATATATAAAACATTATATATATATATATATATATATAAATATATCAAAAAACCCCAACATTGTTGGGGTTACAAACTAGTCAAGTTCGAGATAAGTTGCTGGTTAAATTTCTATTCCGCTGAAATACAAGCATTCCATCTCAAATTTTGACATCATCTTGATCTACTAGTGACGTACTGCAAGTGACATTGAAGGGAAGTATTAGTTTTTAGTATTTATACCATTATTTTGTAGTTTTATATCGTTGTCTAGACCTAGGCTGTAAAAATCATTGAAACAGTTGAATTTTGTTAATTTTTGACAGTTAGTGGTAGGCATATATTCATTTAGAGGCATTATTTGTAACTTCAGCAAGGAAATATATCTAAAATAGTATAATATTTAGCATTTTACGTAAGCACCGTTAATTATTTTGCAGAATCGAGAAGATAACAGGAAATGGAACACCAACTAAGACGGAGATAGAAGAGTTTTGGGCAGGAATATGGGGTAACCCGGTAGCACACAACCAGGATGCACAATGGATTCAAGACGAAAGAGCTAGGATGAGCGATGTTAATGAGATGAGATTCGAAGGTTTAACTATTGATGAATTAAAGTCGACAATCAGTGCTACGCATAGCTGGAAAGCACCAGGTAATGATAATATTCAAAATTGTGGTATAAGAAATTCAATACTACTCAACAATCAAATTAGAAAATGTCTCAACGATTTTTATAAATGGATGTTAAAGAAATACCCGAATTCTTTTCTGAAGGAGTAACCTTTCTCAAACCGAAAGATAATGACACGAAGAACCCAAGTAAATATCGGCCAATTACATGTCTACCAACTATATATAAAATATTGACTTCATGCATAACAAAGTATATAAGCATTGCGAAGAATACAATATCATGGCCGAAAAAACAAAAAGGATGCTGTAAGAACTAGCAGGGATGTAAAGAACAAATCATTATCGACTCTACTGTAATGAACCAGGCACACAATAAGAAAAGGAAATATTCACGTAAACTACATTGACTACAAGAAAGCTTATGACTCAACACCACACACATGGCTTATTCAGATTTTTACAAATATATAAAATCAACCCAGTTAATTGTAAACTTTTTGAAGACAGTAATGAAGACATGGAGAAAAACACTAAAACTAAATATGAAAAACCAGCAGATAACTACAGATCCAATCCAAATTAACGTGGCATTTTCCAAGGTGACTCATTTAGCGCATTATGGTTTTTGTCTGTCATTAAACCCACTGTCGCATATGCTTAACGAATCAACATACGGATTTAAAATTAAGGAAATAATATGGTATGTCACACAATTTCTCCACCTATTCTTCATGGATGATCTAAAGTTATATGCATCAAATTTTTGTTTCTACTAAACATTTTTAAATCAATACTACATTTGAATTTAGTCAAGATATCTGCATGGAGTTTGGAGTAGAAAAGTGTAAGACGCTACATATCGAAAAGGGTAAGGTTCGCAGGCAAAGAGTTCCAGCTAGATGATGGAAATAGGATTGGAGTAATGGATGATAACGAAGTATACAAATTTTTTGGTTTCCCTCACAAGCTGCCAGAATTGAACATAAAGTAATGAAAGAAAAATTGATAGATACATACAAGAAGTGACAAAAATCTATCCTCAAGACGCAACTAAACGGTAAAAGCAAGATCACAGCATAAAAAACATATGCTATACCAGTACTAAAACATATTCATTCGGAATCATTAATGGACACAGACAGACATCCACGGCGCGGGGAAATATTAACTCCGTTCTACACTTACTAAACACAGAATGCATCATCCTAAATCACAATAGAGAGATTGACACTTCCAAGAGAACAAGGAGGGCAAGGCCTAATTGATCTGAACAACTTGTATTATAAACCACTAACATTTTAATAAAATATTTTTTTACAAAGAGCAACCAATCAACACTGCATAGGGCTGTGGTGCTAGCTGACAATCATTAACTCCACTCAATCTAGCAAACGAAAATGTCAATCTACAAGGGAAAAATCATAACTTTACGCTTCAAAGAGTAACGTCTCTCAGAAAAGACCCTAACAAGAGACATTATGATGAACTACATAAAGGTCACGTAGATATTAAAGCATCAAAAAGGTGGTTAAACAACGGAGAACTATTTGGAGAAACAGAAGGTTTTATGCTGGCTATTCAAGACAGAGTGATTGCAACGAAAAATTTAAAAATACATTATACAAGATGCGACAGTAAACGATCAATGTAGAAAATGTAGTGTAAGGGTGAAACAATCGAAACATCATATCCGGGTGCCAGTCACTGTGTCAAAAGGATTACCTCTACAGACATAACCAAGTAGCTAACATTATTCACCAAAAACTAGCAATCAAGTACAACCTCATTGATACACACACACCTTACTACAAAAACAAACCGGAGAAAGTACTAGATAGCAAAGATTTTTAAATTATATTACGACCGCACAGTTATAACAGACCAAACTATACATCACAACAGAACCCCCGGGTATAAATATAATTGACAAGAAGAAACAAGATACTATTCTTATTGACGTTTTCTGTCCCAATGTGCCATAACGTCGAGAAATACATGGAAAGAAAAAAATTGACAAGTATAGTGGAAATTGCAATTGAGATCAAGAGATGTGGAAAAAAGAAAAGGTAAATACAATCCCATACGTGATATCGGCTAATGGCATCAGACCGAAGAAGCTACATGAAAGCATTAAACAACTAGATCTTCCACCCAATGTTTACATCGAGACTCAAAGGCAGTTATACTCAACACGGTAAATGTTCGTAAATTTCTAAAACTAAGAATGATACTTCGAGATTCCGAGACAGCTTCCATCCTGACATGGGTTTTCGTGGTTTTTTCATAGTCCGAAGAGCAAATGCTAGGATGGCGACGAGAAATCGGCCACGACCGTACAAAAGCAGAAAGAAACATCATCTACAAACTATATTATAAATGACTTATTTTAGTTAGAGTTAAGACAAAGTAATAATGTAGGTATGTAATATAGATACACATGGAAGTACTTGACGTAAATCCGTACAACATGTTTTGCTCCGGTTTTGACCGAGTTTGTATGAAATACATCCAATAAAATAATAATAAAATATAATATTTTTTAAGTATGTACAATACAAATTATTATATTATTATTAATATCATAATTATAATTATTATTATCGTAGCCAGGATTTTTAATTCTGGGGTTGGGGGGGGGGTCCTGGGTAGGATGTCTACCCGCTATTGCGAATTTCTGGGCGCAGTCACAGACAAATTTTGATTTTTAACACTGCAAATGTGGCATTTTACTTGTTTTTAGAGCGTTTTTTCCTATAATTTAAAAAATTTTGGGGAGATCCACAACTGTCGGTTTTAAAAAATCTTGGCGATATGTAAGGACCTACATTTTTATTATGTATGCCTATGCTATTTAGTATTATTATAAACCCTCCTGTTTTTGGGGGGGGGGGGATAGGACAACCTGATCCCCCCCCGCTTGTACGTGTATTGTGACAACATCAACACAACAAAATACATATGAAACTACTACTCCATGGTGTACGGACTTCTCCTAAATGCAAACGTACGCGCTCGCACACGCATACCACATTGGGCAAGCGAACTCCCCCGAACATGCTCATAAATATGCATAATTTTGGGTAAAAACTCATTTCCCAATTTCTGATAATAGATCGTCTCCCTTTTAAAGTTTACAATAATCGGTTACATAAAAAATTTTCGAAAAAAATTAATAACTCTGGCCAGCATTAAACAATGGTTGTATTGTATTGTAAATGGATGAGTGATGGCCAAACAACTTTATTCACGTGGAAATTTTTAACAGTTTTCAGTCTCTTTTGATAAGTGAAACCCCGTGACCCAAATTATAATACATTTAGAGGCCGGCTTTACGTAATATCCAATACGTCCAAAGGTCCGCGGTTACCGACGGCTGCATAATGCGATGGCGGCGCCAAGAAGCTATTAGGGAGGGAACAAAATTGGAAATGCACAAATACACAAAAAGTCAACAACCCTGGGATGTACCCATGCTCTGTTCTATAAACCTATAATTTTACAGCCGACAATATTCGCATCTAGTCAGCTCTGAAGAATCGTTTGTCCTTGGAAACACACCACCCCCGTTTCACGGCGGCACCAGTTTTCGAGTTTCATACTTCATAGACATCCTTAGCCTACTCGTTTGTAAGTCAATGATTTTCGTTGGGGCAAATTTGATTACAATCCTTACTGCTTGGGAATGTAGCACTCACGTGCCTCTGATTTGGTAGGATCAGAGCACAGTTGAATAATTATTATACTGTCGCGTTTTATATCCTCATCACCCTTGCCGCCATGTAAGGAAGTAAAGAAAAATCTGAGTACAGAGTAAATTCTGTTATAATTATTTAAATCTCTTAAATTAATAATTATTCTGTAAACAATACACAAACAAGAATTTTGTAATGTGATTTCAGTCGTCAGGTGATAGATTCCGTACCATTATCCCATGGTTAATTTATGTCATAGCAACCAAATGTGAATTAAATTAAATTAGGCCTAAATAATAGTATATTGAAACGACATCAGAGAAAGGTAAAACAACTCTCATTGGCTTTGGGGCCTACGTGAGTTCTGGTAGTGAGTCGTACCTTGGCAAGCGGCTATCAATCTTATGTCTTTCAAAGTGAATTTTTAATTAGGGTCGAGGGATGGGGGACTAGCCTGCTTAACTAGCCTACCTAAAATTACATTTCTCAAAATTTTCTCATAAATTAATTAGACTACGTAATGAGTCGATTGGGTACCGGATACTAGCATACCTTATAAAGATAAACTCAACTTTTTTTCGCGATTCCAATGGATCTTATGCAGGCATGGGAATAGTATTCTGGTTAAGCGTGTCATTGGATTTACAAAGGGATTTTCAGACAACAAAATATTTCAAATGTGACGAATTCTAAGGCGTATCATTCGTCATGAAAAAATAATAATAATAATCTAGCGTGAAGAATTATATCTCTAGATTTTATACCGGGGTAAGCGACAATACACACACACAACACACAAGACTAAAACATTAATTTTATAAATCGATTCTAATGTTTTGGCAATATTTGTCATTCATTTCACGCGATGTTGTTTCGCCTCTCTCAAAAACAGACTGCACGGCAGCATCCCTACTTAGAAACGAATACGGAGATAATGAACGGTAATTATGACTGTAAGGCTTACTTCTGGTGAAAAGAGGCAATTATTAGGTTCTCGTTATTATCTTGTTGTTCATAATGAAATCGTATCACGCGCTCTGCAATCCGTTTTATTGATTGAATTATTAGGCTTATTATCAAGTTAATATTACCATTTTAAATTTATTACACATCGTTTACTGAGTACCAAGTTTAGAGGAAATACCAACGATGCAACTTTTGTTGTGGTTCTTTGTTTCTCTCCGCACATCAAGTATGTGTTTTCCCAAAGAAGATACACGATTGGGGTTTGTATAAGACAAATACGTAGTAAAATTTTTTGCCGAAAATTTTTAATTCAAAAGCCAACTTCAATCGTATTTACTATATTGTGTTTCGATTACTTCGGAAATGTAACAATTTCCCCTCATTTTAATATGTTTTTGGCACAAGCGATAGTAAACAATGACAGGTAAATTATGCAAAGCCCCCTTTTTTCAAGTTCTATTCAACTGAATTGCTTGGTGGGAGCCGTCCCTCGGTGCCGCTTCCCGTAAGGCCATCAACCTTTTTTTTTCCCCTATGCCACCCATTACTACCTGTCGATAAAGACCATGTTACACTTGTTGGCCTGGGGGAATTGATTTATTCCCGTTAGGCCAACACCAAGCATTTCATTATCGAAAATACAAAAAAGGGTTTTGTTGGGGGGGGTTGGGGGGTAATTGATTTATTCCCGTTAGGCCAACAGCGTATATGCATCGTTTATGGTAAGGAGTGGGGCGTTTGTTGGCCTTGGGGTAATTGATTTATTCCCGTTAGGCCAACAGAGTATACGCACGTTTACGGTAAGGAGGGGGGTGTTGTTGGCCTTGGGGTAATTGATTTTTTCCCCCTTTACTCCCCGAAAATAGAGGCGAGCTCGGGCAATCGTCGTGGGGGACTACGCCCCCTTTTCCCTTGACGACCCCGCCCCGAGCGATGACGACCGCGACGTGAGAACCCCCCCTTCCTCCCCTTACCCGGGGCGGGTTTTCTGACCAGCATGGGCCCCCCCTCCCCCCCCCTTAGGTTAGAGTGGTGGTGCATTAATGACCAAACGGTTGACGCGTCCTTAGTTCAAATAAACCAAAAAACCCTTAGGCCAATAGCGTATATGTACGTTTAAAGTAAGGGACAGGGCGTTTTTGGGCCCTTTGGGAACAATCTATAGGAGCGGTAGTTTGCATAAGTGGTCGACTGATTACGGGTATATGGGGGTAACCATGGGTTAAATCATGTTCAAAATAAACCCACACTCAAGTCAAACTAGTCTGCAATTTTTTTTATAAAGTTAATTAATTACAAATTGTAATTATAGTTAATATAAAGACAGTATGTTTATCATTATGGACTGTGTACAAAATCCAAACTAATACTCATAATAAATTTGGCTTTAATTACGTTAATACATAAATAGAATAGAATACTTTCTTCTGCATGCATCAACATATTTTAATTACATAACACAACAAAAATAATAAAAATGCATGCCTTTAAAAATAGTATAGTATTAGGTATTAGTGTAATAGTATTATATTGTAAATGCACAAGCAAGTCAGTAATGACCTACCTGATACATTTTTGTAACGCATAAAAAAAAATGATATACAATAAGAGATTGATACTCTAATTAGGTTATGTTTTTTTAATTCGCTAAGCCAAAATAATGCCATATTTTTTGCACCCCTAAACATGCGCCCCAAACTACAAAGGCGATACAAAAATAGTGATAGAACACATACAATAGAAAATGTATAACTAATCAGCTTAGTTTTAACTTCACCCGAAAATGACAGAACCACAATGTAAAGTATAGCATAATATTTTTTTAGTCGTTTTTGCAACTATTTTGTTGCAAAATTTAAATTAGTTTATTAGCACAATAGTAGGCTATGAAATGCCAACCTGACAAATTCCCCTAACCGTTTTACTCTAGATAAAGTAAACCTTTAATCTAGATAAATTAAACCTTTTAAATCAATTGTGGTGTGGGTGGTGAGCCTCTTGGGGGCAACTTACATAATGACTTTAGGACGGTTTTTAAATTTTTTAATATTTTGGAACACTAAGAAATGACTCTTTATTCAGATGTTTTTCCATTTATTTACTCACCAAGCAGTCCAAATTTGCCAAGAGGAAGCCCGAAAAAAGTCCCCCTGGTTTGGGGGGGGGGAACAAAAAATGATATGCTTTCCAAACCAAAAAAAATAATGAACTTAATTTTGGAATATGATTGATAAAAGTTTGCATTTTTTTTAAAAAAATTTCATAATTTGATTTTTCTTTCAAATATTATTTTATTAGAAAATGTGACCGTCGACCTTTAGTTCTAATTTTATAATTGGATATGCGTAGCGAACGAAGCGAAGATTCCATTTCACTACACTGAAGAAAAGAAAATCCGTTTTTTTTTTTTTTTTTTTTTTTTTTTGTATTTTTGAGTGTTTTGTTAACACGATTCCGGCTTAACCGATATTTCCCAAATTTTTTATGAAATTTGAGGGACCTTCGAAATCTCTGAACCTCCCGTTTTTTGGGTACAATCGAAGAAATATTTTCATTAATATCGTACTTTTACGATTTTTTTCGATTTTTTGTGGGGATATTTTCGTGAAAACTTTGGGCCGATTCTGACCAAACGGGTGGGGGTACAATGTTCATATTTTTCTGGACATTTAGGTAATGGTGATGTATTGCTTTTTGAAAGAAAAGGTTGAAAAAATTAGCCAGAATCCATAGAAAAAGGTTTTAAAATGAGTTTTTTTGAGGTTTTAAATAACAATTTTAAAAAAACTTGACAACAATCACCTACAGTGCATTCAAAAAGCACTTGCAAAAGGGAAAAATGGTCCTACGCAAACTAAAAACTTCCAAAAAAACTCATCCATTAACGCGGCGGGACTTAAGCGTTTTCCTTGTATTTACAAAATGTATATCGTGTGACTCTCGTCACAAATCAGTTGCTTTGGGTACTTTTGACCCTTAAAAGTAATTTTTTGGTATAACCGTATTATTTTATTTGCTACAAATATTTAACCGGGGTCATTTATTGTTTGGAACGCTTGTTTGGTTACAATTTTTGGTTCAATTAACTCCATAATGTCATAATTTTTTATAACGTTCAGTACCCATATCTCGTAATCAGTCGTTTGTTTTTTTTTTTAACTGAATCCAAGGTGCAATGCATGTCCCTGTCTAACTAGGTATATATTATTGAAGATGTAGGACAATTGGGGAAGGGTTGTCCGAGGGCTGTTTAGAGGACTCAATCCCTTGCAAAACGCATTAATGACTGAGGAAACCTCGGAAAAATCTCAGTCAGGATTTCCGATCGCGGACGGGATTTTAACCTAGACCTCCTGATCAGTCAAACTGTCGGTGTAATCCTCGTTGATGAGGTAATTGAAATTTTGAGTGCTTTTCAAGAAGTAGATATCCTTTATGATAAGATTCCATAATTTGTTTATAGTTCATTGCGTACCCGGGAAAGGGCCCCTTATGACCCCGCGACGGCCGGGGCTGTGGGGGGCAGGGCAGGCGAGTGACAAAAGAAAAAGGGTTATTTTTTGCTGTAAATTTTGAATAGCCTAGGCTATCATACCATTCTTTATCTGCATTAGGCTTTTAGTAATCAAAACTATTAAATTGTGCGGGAAGTGGGTCAGAACAAGGTCGTGCAGGCCTAGGGTTGGGTAAAAGAGGCCTAGGGGTTGTCAACGTGTAAAAGTTATATCGATTTTATCTATTCCTATAACATGATGGAACTTTTTGGCTACACTGTTGTATTATGAATGTAGTTGTATTATAATTTTCTACATCTGGGCCTAGGCCCGGGACGGTTTTTTTTGATTTGTTTTATGAGAGTTTAGTAGTAGTAGTAGTAGTAGTAGTAGTAAATGTAGTAGTAGTAGTAGTAGTAGTAGTATAGTAGTAGTAGTAGTATAGTAGTAGTAGTAGTAGTAGTAGTAGTAGTAGTAGTAGTTTATTTTTTTTTTAAAGTTGCCTTTATTAAACAATTTATTTACAGATACAATCGATTGTCTGCGAAGCTAAAAAACAGCTTATCTGCAGGTTAAAATCTTTTTATACATGTGTACATAGTAATACAATAAATCAATCCCTTGGAATCCAGTTCCTATGTCAATACAGATGATATTTCCATGACAGTTATGCATTCTTTTACAAACAAAATTAAATTAAATTGATTATTTCTTTTAATACGGCAACATTGAATTTAAATTATTCCCTAGAATGAAATTGAGATACAAAAAATTCAATAAAACAACAAAAAATAAATAAAAAATAATAATACTAATTGTAATAAATAAGTAACACACCCTTAACAAAGAAACAGCTGCAAGGCTTTGATTAAGCTTTTTTTAAAGACCAAATTCCACCACAAACCATAAAAAACCATGATCAAACATCACCACAATAGCACATTTTACATTAAACATGATGACAGTTCGAGCACCACGACACGCACAACCACAATTCGACTATATTCATTATTTTTTAACGATTATTTTTTAACGATTGAAATAGGTGAATCATGGAGGTTTTAAACACAACGTAACTTTTTATTTTTCAATTTTTTTAAATATGTAATCTTTTAAACTTTCCTTGAATTTTGCAGATTTTGAACGTTTTTGACATTTTCAGGCAATTCGTTGCATAACGCCGGAACAGCATAATGTATGCAACGCAAACCGTAGTTGGTGTACACACGTGGAACCACATACATACAATCATTTCCACTCCGTGTATGGTACGTACTTTTATACTTTTCAGACTTGATATTGAAAAGGTGTTTAATAATAAAAATAATAAAAATACATTTGCTGCACCGGCAGAATGTTACAATATTTGTAAGTTTGAATAGTGTTATAATTTTTAACAACATTTGTTGAGCAAAACAAAGAGCACAATAGAATTTTGCATTACTTCCAGAGGAGACAGAGTGAGTGTAGACGCCGATCCCCAAGCAGTTATTCCATACGACAAATATGAATGAACAATGGCATAGTAAACTATTTTTAAAATATTAAGAGGAAATAGGTCACGTATTTGAAAAATATAGAAAGACGATATTCGAATACTTTGCAAAATTTTTGCCACGTGTAATTTAAAAGAAAAAGTGTTATCTACCACAATTCCCAAGTATTGGTATTATTTAACCTCGACAATTGACGGACAACTACACAATGACGGAATATTAAACATTTGAATGTTAGAATTTACGACGGGTAGAACAACCTGTTTTAGACACAATGCGGTGTGCCACTGTACATTAATCTTAACGTCACTTAGTTTGTTGGGCGCATGAATGCACATTATGTTAGTTTTTCCTAAGTTTACAACTAGACCCATGTCATGAAGATGTCCATTTAGTAGTAGTAGTAGTAGTAGTAGTAGTAGTAGTAGTAGTAGTAGTAGTAGTATATAGTAGTAGTAGTAGTAGTAGTAGTAGTAGTATAGTTTGTAGTAAGTTAGTGTAGTAGTAAACTTTATTTAGCTATATATACTTTTAATTACTTTTAAACCAATGTTTACATTGTGTGGCACAAAACACCTTAGCATAAAAAAGTAAATCACCTTTTTTAATTAAAAATCCCTATTGAACTAGCTGCATAAACTAGTTTTTTCCTATACCTTAAACTCTGATTTTAAAAAATTGCACAATTTTTTTCTAAATTTATGTACTTTTTTTACGTTTCTTATGTTTTCATGAAGTCTATTTAAAACCTTACTCCACTATAGAAAATTTTTTTTGTGTCACTTTTATGCATACATTCTGGGTAAAGTTTATTACCGGTATACTTCTTTTTTTGTGATTTGCACACCCCTTTCTTGACATTTATTTTTATTTAATACCTAGCATCACCCTTTACTCATTTTATGTACATTACTAGTGTACTTACGCTATTCTCGCTAAACAGAAGTCCATTGTAGTGTTTCTAGCATAACCTATTCTTGTGTATCGTTACTCCTAATACTATTCTCATACCTCTATTCTGGTTTCTGTACAACAAATATCTGATTTGCATACCCCATATAGGATTACAATAGTCAATGTGGTGCAATAAAATTTTATATATAAAAATTTTCTAACCCTGGTTATATATGGGCAAATTCTTTTTAATAAACCTAATTCTTACTTATTTTTTTATTTTTTTATTTTTGTCTCTGAAATTTTTTGTACACATTATAAAAAATTTTACAGAATGAAACAGGAAGCGGGCCCATGTGGCCCATTCCCGCAGTGATCCTGTTCCATTCTTACACTTAATAAAATAATAAAATAACATAAATTCTCTTATAAAAGGACGATAATGATAAGGGTGAAAGGGATGATACATTTTATTAATAGATGTTAAAATGAAAAAACAATGTTTAATCCCGGTATAAAAGACCCATTTGTCTTAGCGGTGTCGTCAACTATGGTCAATCAGGCCCATTTGTATTTTAAAGTATCTTGAAGGCCCCCTTTTAAACCCCTTATCAGAGACCCCGTGACTCACGAATGCCCCAAAGGCAGGGAGTTCCAAACACGGGCACTCTCTGGTAAATGCCCTTTTGTAAGCCGTGTTTCGCGCAAAAGGAGGGCGCAGCGCCCCCTTTTTGGCCCCCCTCCCCCAAAAAACATCCCGTTTAGAAATAAATTACATGATTTGAGAATTTGAGGTTATCATAAATTATCACCTGGGTATTTAATCCCCTTTTTAAAAAATTTTCTCTCTCCCCATCATATATTTTGTTACTATTCTATTTACTACATTGTACTTTTCTTGCTTGAGTCCAGTTACAATCATGCATTTATTTTTTACTTCATTCAATTGCAATTTATTTAATTTGGCCATTGGTTAACTTTGCTAATTGGAGTTAATTTCCATACTATTTCTTGCAATTTGTACCTGAAAGAGATATATGTGTCATCCGCAAAAGATTTATTAAGACTTATCCATACCTTATTGATGTCATTGATATAAATTATAAATAAAAAGGCCCCAAAATAGACCCTTGGGCACCCCATTTTGATTTTAAATTTTTGTGATATCCTGTCATTGTTTTTTGTATTTTGAAATCTATTTCCCGTAATTTTTAAACCACTGAATACTTACCTCCTATTCCATACATTGAAAGTTTTTTGTAACATAATTTTGTCTGTCTATTTTTTTAAAATCACGTTTAAAAGTCTGAATAGGATACTATTTTTTTTTTTTGAATCTAGCTCTTCTTTCCATGTTACGGGAAACTTTGTAAAGCATTTCACCGATGTTTTACACGAATCCTGATTTATTTTCACAAGTAAATTTTTTATCGTCAATAAAACTTTTAAAATTTTTTGTAAAATACTTTTTCTATTATCTTTTCATAAAACGGGATCATGTTTTTATGGGTATATTTCTTCTCCTTTTTTTTGTGTTTTTTCACTTTTTTTTATAGGAACTATAGTAGAAATTTTCCACGCTTTCCGGGGTTTCCTTGAGCTAAAGAAGGTTTTTTTGCGTGCATAATGCCAGTCCCTATTTTGAAGTTTTTTTCAAAATTTTTGTGGAATTCCTTTCCCGTGTTCCTTTTTGGTTTTTTTGCTGTCGTTATTTGCTTCATTTACCATTGTTAGTTCTCTAAAACATCTAATTTTGGCCCTGTATTCCTACTGTACCATCTGGGCCACTTGATGCAACAATGCCCGGTCCCCCGTTTTAGTTCTCTATACCCTCAACTATTTCATTTACACTTTACAAAGTATTTATTTAAAATTACAGATTATCTGAGGGAGATTTCCCTTAAAGGGGTTTGGGTTTGTACTTTTCTTATTATTTACATTGTTATTACCCATAATGTTCTTTATCACTTTCCCATTTCTTTTGGATTTTTTCTCACTTCCGATAATTTTTTATCATAGTATCTACTTTCTCTGTCCTAAAAGATTTTACTAAATTATTTCCCCAATTTTTATAAATCAACCTCTTCACACTATTAGTTGTCTTTGCTTTATGTAACATTTTTTTTAAAACTTTTTTCATAGGACACTTACTATTAAAAATGGGTTTATAATTTTTTTTGGACTTACCTTAACATTTTTAAGTGTTAACTAGGCTATTGCTGACACTACTTGTCCACAATTCTCCAGCGCTCTATTTACTTCGTTTTCCAAAATTCCCTTCTGTTTCTCTTAATATGTTTTTAACCTAACCACTCCCCATCTCTTAAGCTTTTTTTTTTTTTAAATTTTTGGGCACCTTTCAAACCTTTTTGTAAAATTTCTTTAGTTTTACCCTTAAAAAAAGCATCTCATACTGAATATTTTTACAACATTATCACTACCCACATTTTTATAAAAATTTTAATACCAGTCTATTATCGTCTTACTGTTATGATCACTCTTGTCGGTGCTTTTACTAAATTTCTTCATCCCCACGAATTAAAAATATACATAAGTTTATTGCTAAGTAGGAAAACTTCTAATATCGATTTGAAATCTCCTAAAATTATTTTTCCCAGCTTTATGGTCTACTAGTTCGCAATCCCTCGTTAAACATTTTAAGAAAGTCCCTATGTATGCACTGGGTGAGTGATAGATCACCTTTAAAAAATTGTTCTTTGCACCTGATGTTTCCGTACATCTATAAACCCCCAAATTTTTATCAACATTATAATTCTACAATCTTATATTAATGTCCTCCCGTATGTTATGGAATTTTTCCCCCCGTATCCCTTGTTTAGAGACAGTTTTTTTTAATTTTTAACCCTCTATTTCCAGTTCACACTGTAATATATCACTTGTGACATGTGTTTCCACCAAGGATAAGATTGGCGGTTTCTTAGAATGCAAAAGTTGTCGTACTTCATCCATTTTTCCTGTTTGACCTTGAATATTTACATATACTATTCCTTCTTCTTTTATTTTAAGTCCTCTTTTTCATTTTCTGCTTTGTCTCCCTGTAACTGCTATGCTTGACGTTGAGCCACCCTATTTTTTATTCGTATAGCTGTCTCGCATTTTCTGCTCCATGCTTCATGTCTTTCATCTAGGTTTAGTCCGTACTTTTGATTAGCTTTAGCACAGTTTACACAGTATGCATAATCAGATACACAGTCACTAACATAATGTCTACCACCACAATACCCACATGTCTCATTGTTGTTGCAATTTGCAGCTTTATGTCCATAAGCACAGCATTTATAGCATCTCATTAAATGTAAATATTCTTCTACTCTACATTTGCTCCATCCTATCTTCAGCCCACTCGTTATAAGTCTTTTGTTGTACTGTCCCACTTTCCAACACTACGTTTACTGTCCTTGAATGGAAGTTCCGCTTTACTTGTACAATGTTTAGACCTGAGGTTTCCTTATCATCCAAGTTGTCTAGGTCATTTTGGGTTGCAATTTTGTTTAGCCCATTGTGCACTTTTCTGCATTTACATCTTCTAGGTCAACCCCTATAGCTACTACCTTGAAACTTAGTCTCTTTTTTGGTTTTGTGATCGTGGGAGTTTTCACCCAGTGTTTCAGTTGTCTTCTTGTGCAGAGTTTGTAGCCCTTCCTCAGTATCGCAACCAATTACTACCCCACCGTCCCTTTTTTGCTCTTAACTTTGGTCACACCTATCCCTAGTACGGTTGGATCCACTGCTTTTCTTATAGCATCCCTTGTTACTTTATTTTCCTGTTGCGTATTAATAGGCTTTATGATTATTATCTTCTCTGGGCTGCTAGAGCTAGGCCTATTCTTTGTCTTGCCATCTCTTGTCACTTCATTATAGCTCTTCTTTTGTTCACCAGTTTCTTGGCCTTGACTCTTACCGCCATTTGACACTTCTGCGCGACTTCTGACATTGACAGCATTAGCTGACGCGCGCTCAACAATAGGACTAGGGGGTGGAACTGCTTTACTCACGTGTGACAGGCCGGTCATGTTGACATTGACAGCATCGGCTCTCGCGCGCTCAACATCATCAGGAGGGACGCTGCTTCCCTCTCGCGTGACGAACCTGCACCCCTCTCGACCATCCTGTCTTGCGATCTTGATGCGTGTCTCGCCTGGTGGCCGCTTGTTGTCGGCTTCCTAAAAGGCAAAGGACTTGAAGGGCCAATTTCCCCCCCAATTTTGGAATTTTAAGCCTTTCTTTTAAATCCCCTTTCCTCTTCTTTTAGTTTTTTTTTGCAAATTTTCCAAACTTTTGAGATTTTTTGAAACCTTCCCCAAAATTCCCCGGGGAATTAAAAGACGGGCCTAGTTTTTGGGGACAATCCGAAGGTTTTCCCCCTTTTTAATTTAACCCCCCTCTTTAAAGGGGGGATTTTTTTTTCCCCGGTTTTTTGGCTTTTCGTGCCCATTTGACCGTTGCAAGGGGGGCAAAAGAAAAACCCCAAAAACAAAACCACCCCCCAAGGGAACAAACCGTTTTTCCATGACCTTTAAGTAAAAATGTTTTAACTTTTTTAAGGGAAAAACTTTTGGGAAAAAAGAGCCAATTTAGAAAAAAATTTTGGGGTTTTTTTTTTTTTTTGGAGGTTTTTTTGTTTTTTAAATAGGAACCTTTTATTTCTAAATTTGGCAAAACAAACTTTCTTTTAAAATCACCCCCCCTACCCCTTTTTTTTACATTATTCCATGTGAGATTTAACCCCGTTTGTTAGCCACGTTTTTGGGTAAATCGGAAAAATTTTTTCCAAATATGCTTTTAATTTTTTTTTCGGTTTTTTTTATGAATTTTTTTCCTTTTGGAGATTTCCCCTTAACCACACCACAAACAACAAAACCAACAAACCAAGTTCTTTTAAATCCTTAAGGTAATTATGTTTATTTTAAAAAAAATTAAAAAGTTACCAAACATAAAAAAAGGTTTGGAGTTTTTGGGGGTTTAAAATTAAAAACCCCACAGACGGAACCAAATTTTTCCTTAAAGCAATCCCCAAAATTAGGGTTTTGGTTTGGTAAACCCCCTGAAAATTTTTTAAACTTTTCCCCCCCGAAAAATTCAAGAATTTTTCCTTCCCGTTTTGACAAAAAATCGCCCCGGTAAGGTTTTTTGAGGGTTGAAATGAATTTTTTTAAAAAATTAAATTTTTTAAAATTAAAACTATTAACCCTAAAAAAAATTTAATTCCATTTTGAAAAGCCCCCAAAAAAAAAATTTAAAAAAAAAAAAAAAACAATTAGGGTTTTTTAATTAATTTTAAACTGTATTAAAACAATTTTCTAAAAAATTTGGAGGGCCTACAAAACGTGGTTAAGGGGGGTGAATTAAAAAAAAGGGTTTTTAAAAAATTAAAAATTAAATCCTAAAAAAAGTTCTTTAAAAATAGAGAAAAAGTAAAAATTTTTTTAAAAAAAAAAATTTTAAATTGTATTCAATTAAAAACCCACATTAAAAAATTTTCCATTGTAAGATTTAAGATTTTTAAGGGGGTAATTTTTAAAAAATAAAAAAATTTTTCTCTAAAAAGATTAGGTGCCCTCAAAAAATTCTCATAAAAAAAAAAGGGGTGTATGGGTGAAACCCAAAAAATTTTGTTTTTTTTGGCCCAAATTTAAAATTCATTTAATTTCGAATTTAAAAAAATTTTAACCCTTATTGTAAACAAGATTTGGGCCCCCCTCCATTTTCAAATTTACTCAAATTACGAAAGTGTATGTGTGACCACTTTTTGTCCCAAATTACCCCAATTTTTCAAATTTAACGAAAAAAAATTTTTTAATCCCTTGGGTACATTTTAAAAAAAGATTTTTTTCCCTCTTTTTTTTTTTTTTTTTTTTTTTTTTTTTTTTGTTTAAAAAATTTTTTTTTTTTTTTCCCCAAACCCCCCCACAAAAAAAAAACAAAAGTGACGTATGACTCTCGTTAATTCCCAATTATGTCAAAATACAAATTTAAAGAGATTTTTTTTGAACCCCCTTGGCATATTTTCACGAAAGGGCCTCTGATCCATTTTCTAACAAAAAGCGTCAAAACCCATGGGGTTATTTACCAAAACATTTGGTGGTTCTGTAGTCGAGTGTCAACCCCTATTGGATTAAAAATAGTACTCTGGTTTTTTAATATTACTGTGAATAGGCCGCTTTCCGCAAATAATAATACCCATTTTGGGAGGGGTGATATTTTTTTGGTCAATCGATCCTCCTTTTATAGGTCTTCAACTGTTTTCTTTTTTAAGTATTTTTTGAAAAAAAAGACGTGAATTGGTAATTAGTTATTAAACTTGCCAAAATATCTTCTTTAAAAGCACATTTTATTGATGTTATACAAATGGGGACAGTATATTTTTTTTTTAGTGCACGGGAAGTCGTAGTTTGTTCCAAAACATTTTCCGTTTAAATTTTCTTTTAGATTTCTTTCGAGAAAACAAGGAACACTAGCCAGCCAAGGGGTCAACCGCGAACTATTATTCGGGGTACTGTCGCGGAAACATCATGAAAAGGGGTAGGGGTTTTCACATTATCCCGACCAAACAAAAAAAATAATTTTCGGTCCCACAGTGCTCTCAAGAAAACATAATATTATATAACTTTCATTTTTTTCCCAAATGATCAAAATGGGGAATGGGGGGAAAAAGGGTCTGTTAATTGCGAAACCCAAATCACAAAAAACCTTGTGATGCGTCTGTACTTTCGGGGTTCAAACAGCTTGTTCTGCTTAGTAATGGCTTATACTACCGCGATTTTTTTTCTGGAAATTTTATATTATGCACAAACGTTTAAAGGTTTTTTTTTTTTTTTGGAAAACATTAAAACTTTTTACAATTTTTGTGGTAAAATAAACTTTTTTGATTTACCTACTAGGCTACTTGGTGTTCACCCGGTGTCCTGAGTCCTGACACTGTAAAAACTGGGAAAGGAAATCCTACATAAAATTCAAATACCCAATATAAAATCATTATGACAGTTTTAAATATTTGGCCCATAGTCCACTCGGTACCTAACTATTGAAATTTTTAGGCCTTCACTTGTTATAAAAATTTGGCCCGGGGGGACGGCACTTTAATGGGCCTACGCCGCGGCTAAAAGTGTGTATTTAAAGTGAATTTAAATGGTTTTGCGGGGAGTTTTACAGGCTGTGTTTTTTTATTACGAGAGTAAAATCAATCGTAAGGTCCCTTTAACGAAAAATATCCCCACTATTCGTCGTACGGCATCGACATACCACCTAACATATAGGCTAATAGTTCCAAAATCACTGTGCATTGTGGCGAAGAGGTAGCCTTTTGAGTGCTATTCGAAAGGTCGTCATTAAAATCTCGTTGGGTCGTTTTTTTTTACTTTTTTCCTATTAACATGTTTTTTTTTCAGAAAATGTTTCATTCATTGGCCCTGGGGGACGCAATTCTAGTAAAGATAAAAAAATGTGGAAAGGTTATGTGAAGTAATCGCACTTCATGAACATAACAAAAAAGGGCGTCTTAATTTTTACGAGGGAAAAATAGTTAGTAAAGCTTTTTCGAAGGTCAATGCCCGGTAGGCCCATCGCATTCATAGGGTTTTATGTTTTTTCCCCCAAAATTCTTTTTGGAAAATTGTAAAAAGGGCGTTATTTTTTTTTTATTGTATTTTCGCATTTCCGCATTGCAATACAGTGATAAATCACGTATTACAAAAAAAATAAAATCCATTGTGAATTGCAATAATAAGTGCAAAAGTCCCCCCATTTTTTTATCTGCTATCCCACCTGTGATTGTCCTGCGAATTTTAAAAAAAAGTGAAACACAATACTAGCCTTTTAAATCAAAAAAATCTTTTTTTTAAAAATTGCAAGTATTTTTTTTCGTTTAAGCTTTTTTTTATGGAAGTTTTTAGTGAAAATGCCCAAAAAGTAAAAATAAAATTAACTGTGTTATTTTGAACGCAAAATAGAAAATATGGTTTTATTTAACCATTGGCCGTGTTATTTGGATTTATTAAAAAAAAACCAAAACCACACCTCTACGCTTTTCACACAGCTGACCAACAGCCTGTCACATCACTGTAGGCCAAAACCTATTTTCCCATCATTGCCTGTGCAACCAAAAAGATGATGGGGTTTTGCATTAAAAATATTTCTCCCTCAATAAAACCCGCGATTTCTCCAATCCATAATGGCTCGAATACTAAAAAAGTGTTTTTACTTCCTTTTTAAGCGTAAAAACCACTTTTAAATGCGTTTAAACACAATGTTTTCACGTTATTACTGTATTGCCCTATCTGTCGCTAGACTACCCCCAAACGGGGGCCCATATTGACGAACGGGCGCGTATCTACATTCTCTTGTTTCCCAAATTAAGTTATTTACACAAGATATCACAATACCCCGGGAAACGGGGCCCTCAATGGAACGGAATATTGGTTATGATTTAACTTTGCCTTTAAGAAAAACGATAACGGGAAGCTATTGCCGGGGCTACCCCTCGCTGTATTTATAGAAAACCACTACGGAATATTCAATTTCCCCTTCAGGGTTGGCTTTCCCCAATTGGAAAAGGGGCTGTATTAAGCCATTTTTAAAAAAAAGGTAACAAAAAAGTATAGGTAACTACAGCCCAAATGCTCTTCTAAAATATAACAAAATTTTAGAAAAGCTTTTCTTAAAACGTTTTAAAGGAATTTCTTGATACTAATCAAATTCTATGTGAGGAAAAACGGGTTTAGGAAAAAATATTCAACCATTCAGCAACCTTCAACAATTTTCAAAAAAATCACTGAAGTTTTAAAACATAAAAGGGTAGCAGTTTTAAAAGTGTGACTTGTCCAAAGTTTTCGATACCATTGACCAAAATTTTTTTAATTGAAAAATTTAAACTTTATGGTATAAAGGGTTTCCCTAAAGGGAAAAAGTCATATATTATTGTAGAAAGCAAAGGGTCAATTTTAAGAATTGTATATCTAAAAAAATCATCATGGGAAGAAATACGTAATGGCGTGCCCCAAGGATCAATATTAGGGGCCTTCTTTTTCAGTTTGTAATAAATGATCTACCTGCAAATATAAATAGTGAATTTGCATATTTAACTTTTTTGCAGACGATACCAGTGTGGTTTTACAGGAAGGATAGGCAGAATTAATAGCAAAATTAAATTTTTCTTAGCAAGAAAAGGGGATTGGTTTGACCCCAATAAACTTAAATTAAAGGCGAAAAAACCCAACCCTAATGAATTTAAAAACAAAAGGGAAAACTTAATGAAAACAAATTAATTAAAATCAGTGAAAATTTAAATACTGTAGAACCTGTCGTTTACTCGGGATTAATATTGATTATGACAAAATTTGGGGAAGAAAAATTCATAAGCAGGCAAACGTTTGAGATCATCATGTTAGCACTTAAGAACTGTCACATAATGAATTACCCTATCTCAGAAAAGTTTTTTTGCAAACGTAAATCTATTATACTATAGGGTTTTTAAATTTTGGGGTGGGTCTACATTTTGCTCAAGAATATTAAAATTTTAAAAAAAAAGGCTGTCAGAATTTTAGGTCGGAAAAGTTATAGATCATCTTGCGAAAATTTTTTGTGCCTGATATTTACCGACCTGCTTATAATTCTAAAAATTTTAACATTTGTCAAAGATAATCCATTTTATTTTACCCAAAACAGTTTTAACAAACCAGAAACAAGATTTAACAGAAATTTACACCAAACCCAACACAGACTCAACCTACCCAACAGAGACCCAGTTAAAGCTGGTGTTATTTTTTTTAACAATTTACCAACAAATTTAAAAGACCTAAACATAAATAGAGAAAAATTTAAAATAACGTTAAAAAATATCTTTTTTTTCAGGGGTTTTTTGTAAAAAAGAATTTAAAGATGGTAAAGATGTCTTTGTAAAATTTTGTATTAAAATTTGGGGTTAAAGTAAGGGGGAAAAAATTAACGCTGGAAAAAATTTTTGTAATTTTGTATTGTATTTAAAAGACCCTATGAAAAAATTCAATGAAAAGAAAATTACTTTTGAATATTGTATTCCCAAATTTAAATTTTTGAGTAAAAACAAAAATTTTGAGGACGATGAGGAAAATTTTGTTAAAAAAATTTATATGTAATAAAATATTTAAATTTTATTTGAATGTAAAATAAATAACATGAAATTTTGTTTTTGCATGTAGAATTAAATATGAAAAATTAAGGTTTTTTTGAAAGTAGATTTGAATTATTTAAAGCGTGTTTCAAGATTTACATGAACTATGTTTTTTTAAGTGAGCAAGTTTTGCAATTGCTAATGAAAAAAAACCATTTAAATTTTGAAATTAAATTTGAATTATAGAGCAGCCCTAAATTTGACAATTATTTCGTTATGTTCCCTTGTGCGCGTTGTACATTTAATAAAATAAAACTAAAATTTTGTAAACATTTGTATTTGAAAATGTATTGTACCCCCAAAAAAAATGTGCCCAAAGGTTTTTAAAAAAAATCGCCCTAATTCGTATTATTACAAAATTTGGGATTAAACGAGTGGTCATACATACATTTTTCGTTTTTTTGAGTAAATTGTAAAAAGGGGTCAAAGCCCATTGCGCGAAATGTACCCAAGGTTTTAAAAAACTTATTTTGGCCCAATTCGTATTTTGGCATAATTTTGGAAAAAACGAGTGGTCCCCACTAAAAACTTTCTTTTAATCTTGAGTAAAGTGTGAAATGGGTCAAAGTCCACGTGGAAAATCTACTAAAGGGGTGTTAAAAACTTTTTTCGCCCCTTATTCGTTTTTTGGGCATAGTTTGAGACAAAACGAGGGGTCACACTATACATTTTTCTTTAATCTTGGTAAATGTGTGAAAAGGGGGTAAAAGTCCATTGTGTAAAAATGTACCCAAGGCATTGCAAATTTCTTTTGTCCTATTGAAAATTTGGAATAATTTGGGAAAAAACAAGTGTTCACACGAAATTTTATGAAAAGTGGTCGGGCGCATAAACTGATCGATTTACAATTTGGTGTAATTTTTAAATTTTTTTAAAATTAAAATTTAGATCTTAATCTACAAAAAATGTTAATTTTGGGGTCCTTTTATTAATTTGAAAACAGATTTATTAATTTTAGTGTTTTCAACCCCTTTTAGTACACCCCCTTTTTCTCCTAAAGCAAGCAACTTTTTGAGGGCACCTCAAGTCATTTTTTTTGAGAACATTTTTCGGATATTTTAGGGAAATTCACGGCCCTATCACAAAACCCCCCGTCCCCGGTAGGCCAATCCTTTCCCGCCAGTGAGAAAATTTGTTAAAAAAGTCAAAAGGGTGTAAAATTGGGTTAACTACTATATGGTAAATTTTTGTTTTTAATAAATTTCTATCTAAAAATATGTTTTAAATTTTTTAAACTTAGGAAAAATTTAGTTTGATATTTGAATTTTCGAATTTTAAAAAATGCCATTTTATCAACCCTTTTTCTGGCCCTGAGGGAATTTTCTTTGAATATTGTTCTGAGTGTCAGTTCAAAATTTTAGACCTCTTCCCCAAAACCCCTAATTATTGTTAGCCTTTTCCAAAATAGCTATTAAAACTTTTTAATTTGATCTCACACGTGCTTCGTCGTTTACAGGTAAAATAGCCCAAAAAGGGGCAAACGTCACTGTTTTTTTTTGTAAATGGAAACTTTTGAAAAAAAGGGGAATTAAAAAAAATTACCTAAAAGTTCCCCTTTTTTTTTTAAAAACGAATTTTTGGGAAAAAGTACAAAAGATGCTTATGAGACGTCTCTCCTTTTTAGAAAAAAAATGCGAATTTTTTTTTTTATTTATTTATTTATTTATTTAAAGTCTTATTCTATTCAGTTAAAAACTGATTTTCAAAAAGGGGGCAAATAAATAAATCTAATTTCATAGATGCAGACACAACAATGAAATACATTTAAGTAAATATTTGAAAATAAAATTACAACAATGCATTAAAAACTCAACAAATTTGATACAAATAAAAAGGATATTAAATGCAATTTATAAATGAAACGAATATTAAAAAAAAGGGGGGGGAATTAAAAGAAAAGAAAAAAAAAAAGAAAAAGAAAATTAAAAGAAAAAAAAAAAAAGGGAGAGGGAAAAAAAAAAAAAAGAAAAAAAAAGAAAAAAAAAAAAGAAAAAGAAAAAAAACATTAAAAAAGAAAAAGAAAAAGAAAAAACTGATTTTTTAGACACCCACTAAAAAGAATATGAGGGTTTGCCAAAAAACAGGAACGAAATCAGGGAGAACCAATCTTTCGCGGAAGAACCCCCCGAACGCGAAACTTCATTCTTGTTTCAAAAATCATTCTTGTGTTCAAATCTTTTAAAAAATTTAGTACAAAAGCTTTACTTTAATATATAATTATATCAGATATATATTATTTAAAAATTTTTCAAGCAAAACTGTCACACAATGATAAGGACACCCAAATAATTGCAAGTTTCCCCCAGTGGGCGGGGAACCAGACTCTAGGCAAAAATATCAATTTAAAATACATTGAATACATCCCAAAACAAAGCAATAATAAAAAAACAAAGAGAACAGCAAAAACATAAAAAAAGAACATAGAATATAAATTAACATTACATAACATATGTAAATTTGTCTTTTAAATTAACCACAGGGGGAAAAACGTTAACCTGAATTGCATCAAAATAATAAGCGGTCTAGTAATAATATATGGTCCTGTAAACAGCAAGATTAAGCTAGTGAAATTTGTTTTCGGGGTTTCCTTTTTGATTAATTTATTAGTAGAAACGAAATTGATTTTTCTGATCTTTAACTTCGTCGTTTTTGCTTGAGGCAATCGAATATGAAAACGAATTTTACTTTTGTGGCTTTATACGTTCGGGGTTTTCACTTTCGGGGGTTTTACACTTTCGGGGATTTTACCTTTTTGGGGTTTTAAAACTTTTGGGGTTTTGCACTTTCGTGAAAAGCTTTAAATTTTTTGGTGTTTTCACTTTCGGGGTAAAGCACTTTCGGGGTTTTGTACTACCCACACAGTTGATCGAAAAATGAGCGTGAAAATTAAAAAATAAGACAAGAAGTGTCCGCGTACATATTATTTCGTGTATTTTCGGGTTTGAAAGTATAAAATTTTAGTATATTAAGAAATTATAAGGCGTAGAAAAAAAATACAAAAATATGGAGTAAAGGGCCAGGCCTAATGGCAAATTAATGCAAAAAGTGAAACTAAAGTGAAAATTGGCACTATTCATTTCGGGTACGAGAAGTTCAAAATTTATGGCTCCAAGGGGAGTTCTTGACTTTTTTATTAATAAAAATTAAAAATTTAATTAATTTAAAAAACACCCCGACTACCTAATTCAAATTTAGCCCAAAGCTTTTTTTATGAGGAATAAATAAAATGTCAAAAAATATTTTTAATATAAATACATGTAAAATTTTTAGTAGGGCTATACTTTAAACTTGTGAGGCTTTCGTAGGTCTCTTTCATTTCACCTTTTCTTTTAAATAAACTCCTATCTCATATATGGTCTTCAGTTGACGCGCCCTTATACCAACTAAACTTAAAAAGGGTTTATTTATACAAAATAGTTTTCAAACTTAAATGCAATGTTCCCCGGGGACTAAACATATGAATAAAAAAAAATAAATAAATAAATTGTATTTAGAGTCTACCCACTCAGTTTATACGATTTTCAGTGGGGAAATAAAATCAAAACGCCAAACCAACCCTGTAGGCCCCGACGCAAACGACGAGTGAGTGATAACCAACCAAAGATCGATATTTGTAATAGGAAATACAATCATGGTATGGCGTGCGAAAAACCCGCGGATCCACGCCCGAATCAACAAGGCCGATTTAGAACAAATCTGAATTTATTATGTGCTTCGTTGTAGGGGCGGGGTCCAAAAACCGTTTACAAACTCCAAACAACTGATGGACTCAAATCCAAAACAGAAGTTAAAATCTTCTGACTTTGACGGGAATCGAACCCCGGGCCTTCTGCATTGGGGGCGATACGCTAACAAAAAGACCCAAAGACCCAAAAAAGACCCAAAGAGCCCTCAAGACAAATCGTCTAACAAAGCTTTCTTAGCCTGTTTTTTGGGTAAGACGCCCTTTTAAACCCGAAATGTGGGGGGACTGTGAAATGTTTTGAAAAAGCATATAACGCAGTGAATAGTCTATCATTGTGACAATACAAGAAAAATAGCCTAAGAAAAAGGGTTAAGATTTCAGGTTTCTAATATCCGAGCGGAAGTGGGTGTACCTTTTATCGTGCCAAAATTTGATACCCTTGGGCACTGCTTTTTACGGCCGGGGAAAAAACAAACCAAAAAATATTTTTTTCAAAAACAAAAATTGTTTTTTTAAAAAAGGTCCTACACATTAGCGCCTATTTTTTAATTTGTTTTCTTCTTGTAGTTTAAATCGCACGAACCTGCCCGGGTTTTTTAACATTCTCAGAAATTGTACCCGGTTTCCTGTCTAAAATTTCGCTAATCTGTTCGCGATTCGGCTGATTTTTGCGTACCACACGACGCACACGACTCACAGAATGAGCGCCGGGGTTTTTGTTTTAATGGAGACCTCAGTCGCTTTTACTCCCTCTTTAAAAAAAAGATTTCCCACAGTGTTGGCTCGGGCGCTAAGGCTCGACTGTGATTCGGGGGGGTCCCCGGGGTTTGAATCCCGCGGACCCGGGAATCCCGACTGAAGGGTTTTTCCCAGGTTTTCCCCTCCTTAAGGCAATGCAAGGGGTTTAGTCCTCTTAAAAAGCCCTCGGACATCCCTTTACAATTTCCCATCCGCACTAAACCCAGTTCCCAAAGGGGGGTAATTGCACATATAACAGGTTTCCCCCGTAAAAATTTTAAAATTTAATTAAATTTTTGTAGACTATTTTTCATGTTGATGGATTTAAGGATACCTCTACTACATTTTTGCTAAATTATACCTCTTTTGATAATGTTGAGAATGTATACCAAAACTTGTTCCAGTGGCAGTAGTTTTATATAAATTTTTTGATTTGCTTTATTTTTCTTTGATTATTTTAAATTTTTTCTTTAAAAAAAACTGGAAAAGTTGGGGTTTAAAAAATAAAGTGCACTGATAAACCCGAAAAATATTTATGCCATTATATTATTATTTAAGGGGTTTTCAAAACGCCTCTCCTAAACTTTTTTTAAAAATCAAAGGAAGATCCCGCAAACTTATCTGTGAGTAAGGGTCTTAAAAATAAAGGAAAAAATATTTTGTAATTTTTGGGCAGGATGTTACGCTCTGTCAGTCATTATATGCAATTTTTGGACAAAAGTTGGAACACTGAGCAAAAGGGGTTTTACTTAATTTGGTGACGATTTTTTTATATTGTTTCTAAAAAACATTTCTCCACCTCCTTAAGGGAAAAAAAATTTTTTGAAATTCGTTTAAAGTTCCGCAGGGGACAAAAATATTTTTTGTCCCTGACAACAAAAACGTATATCGAAAAGGGGGATTCAAAATTTTTTCCCTTTTAAGGGGTGGAAAGGGAATGATGTGATGAACAAAATTTTTAAAAACGTCGCTAAAATTAAAAACCTAGCCCGTGTTTCCCCTTTTTTTTCCCAAAAATTTGCATATTTGGCTAAAAGGTACGTACGTCCCCCCAAAAAACAAAAATATGTTTTTTTTTATCTTTAAAACCCCTCTTTAGATAAGATTGCCGTCTCTTCTTTAATTTTAAAAAATAGTTTTGAGAACGATACAATGCCCCAAAAGTAAATATCACACTGAATTACTAAAAAAAGGAATTTTATTCCCTGCTTACCCAAAACTAGGTTTCCATTTTTAAAGGGGTCGTATTTAAAAAAAATCAAATTTAAAATTTAATTAAAATACCTATGCTATAAAAAAAAAACAAATAGTTTCCCCAAGCGTTTTGGAAATTTTAATTTATTTTTTTTGTAATTCATTAAACTAGGGGCGACGGGCTCGCCCGGGAGACAACAAGCGGCTGCTAGGCGACACCGAAAATCCGGCCCTATATCACCATTAGGGGGACGGTCGTCGCCCGCGACAAGCGAATGCGGCTCTAGGGGACACCGAACTCCGGCCCTATATACACCTACCAGAGTTGGGGGGGGTTTTTAGCTATCGCCACGCCGCCCCCAAAAAGTTACAATCTTTAAAAATCGGTATATGACCTTATGTGGTCCTGACATACCAAAAAAAAATCAACCCATCCCACAACTGTTCTGTTTAAAAAAAACCTCAAAATCGTCAAAATTTCCTTTAAACTGGCTGGGTGGGTGGGGGGGTGGCTAGGAGTTTTCCGCGGGAGTTTTTTTAGCCCACAAGAAAAAGGTAAATCTTAGAACATAAATTGGGCCAAAAACTTAGGGGTATTTCGACCAGTGCCTTTTTGCTTTCAAAACCAAAATCGGGTAAAGGGACCGGAGAAAACAAAATTTTGGATATTTCAAAACGCGTAAATTTCCAAGGGTGGGAAATTTTTACAAACTTGAAATTTAACAGCATTAACCTTAAAAATACTTGGTCCAAAACACAAGGGGCTAAATTTGGGGTGACCATGGGCCCAAAATGACAAAAACATATCTGAAATTTTAAAAATGAATCATTAAAAAAAACGTCAAATGAGATTTTTCAAACGTGGAAAACATTTTTTAAACTCTATTCTTTATCACTTTTGAATATGGAAAGCAAAATTGTTAACGGGTACCGGAAAAAAAAAAAAAAAATTATCAAAAGTAGGGAATTCCGTATTCTTATGAAAATCGCTATACCGAGAAAACGGGTTTATCTTTGAATTTGAACTTGGGGCCCCACTAGATGTACCTCATAAACAAAAACCGGGAATTGGCCGGGGGAAAATCAAAATCAAAAACAAAAACAAAAAAGCTAATTACTCGGCGTGTAAATTTTACAAGCTTGAAAATTAAAATGCCTTAACCATTATAAAAAATCAAAGGGTTATGCTAGTGCGTTTGGGCTTGTTTTGCGTACTGCTTCCAATGAGAAGGGCCAGGGGGGATTCCCGTAAAGCGAATTTTTTTTCCCTTTTGATTTGGACTTAAGTCTATCATTTATTGTCATAGGATTTTGTAAACGGTTTACTTTGGAGCCGTCCTACAAAATCAAAACGCGTAATTCTCAGGGTAGAAATTTTTAGCAAGCTTGAAATTTTAAAAAGCTCTTAACCATTAATATCTAGTGCTTTCTATGCGTTGGTCTTGTTGTTAGCGTATCTGCTTCCAATGCAGAAGAGCCCGGGTTCGTTCCCGCTCAAGTCAAAATTTTTTAAATTTTATTGGGCTTAAGTCTATCATTTTGTCTTAGGAGTTTGTAAAAGGTGACTTTGGAGCCGTCCTAGCAAAGAGCCATAATAAATTTCAGAGTTGTTCTGGTGGCCTTGTTTATTTTGGCTTTGATCCCCGGATGTTCGCACTGTCCTACCCTGATTGATATATTTCCTATTAAAAAATCGATCTTTGGTTGGTTACGCCACTCGTCGATTGCGTCGGGGGCCGCAGGGGTTTTTGGGCCTTTGATTTAAGTCCCCCCGCTGAAAATCAGTTAATTTAACTGAGTGGGTAACTCTAAATAAAATTTTTTTTTTTATTGTTTAAGGGGATCTTTGGGGGGGGCGGGGCCCAAAAATTAAAAAAAAAACTTTGAAATTAAAAAATTTAATCATTCAAAATCACTTCCACCTTTATAGCGAACGAAAATAAAAAGATGTGATATCCCCCCCAAAAACAAAAATTTGTAAAAAAAAGACGGGGAGCCAACTCTCCTTTTAAAAGTTTTGCTGTGAAAGCTTGAGAAAAAAGTTGAGCCAAGCTTTTTATTCTTTCTCCCCAGTTTTTGCTTTTAAAATATGTAAATCATTTCGCCCGTTGACGGCGCCCAAACCAACGATTTTTTGGTAAAAAAATAAAAAAATTTTTTAAAATCGAAAACATAAAAAAAAGACTTGGCCTTGATTTGGTTCATGGCCCAAAAATTTTTTTTTATGTTTCGAGTTTTAAAAAAATTTTCTTTTTTACCACAAAAAACGTGGCTTGGCCTCGTCAACAGGCGAAATGATCTTCCTATTTTCAAAGCGAAACTAGGGGGGAAAGAATAAAAAACTTGGGTCAACTTCTATATCTCACAGCATTCACAGCCGAAGACTTTTGAAGGAGAGCTTGGCTGCCGTCTTTTTTACAAATTTTTGTATTTTGGGGGGATATATTATTCTTGTCATAGTCATATTTTATGTATGAATATGAGGCTTCACAAAATTAGATAGAATCAAATAGAAAGGCACCTATCGTAGCACTTTTCAATATTATTATCTCGATTCTAGAAAATTAATAAAAAAAGTGTTTTGAATCCGTCAAAAAGGCCATATACACCAAAATGTGCTAGCATTTTCTGCCTGATTCGCGATAAATCTTGAAAAATCTGCTATGGTAGGATGCCCATTTAGGCCTATCCATTATTAATTAATATATGTATTAAAAACTATTAATTATCCGTTATTAAGGTTTAAATAGTGGCGTAGCGGTAACCAAAGCCGCCCCCGCAAGACTTGGGGGCCCCCGTCTGGGGGGGGGGGGGGGGGTCACTGGTCAAGCTGAGTTCAGGGGCCAAAATATGAGTTTATTGATACTCGTGTATAGAGAAAAAACTATATTATTACTAAAATTTATTTCCAAAAGTCTATGTCTGACACTTGCGTTTTCAGTTTGCATCAATTAACGAATCTATGTTCAACTCGATGTTCAATAAACGACTCCGATATGCAGACGTAATGATCGCGCTCTCTAAAATTAGCATCACATCAAAAAACGAAGTAGAAAAAAGAAGCATAAAGAAAATGGCACGTTCTTATCTGTTATGATGGTTGTCACACAAAGTTGTTACAGTCGAAAAGTATAAAAGTATGGACTTGATCTAAACTTGTAGCAGGGCCAAAAGAAGAATCGTTCATTCTTCGTTCGTTCGTGAACTTTTAGAAGACCAACGACTGTCAGATACCCCCCCCCCCCCTAGATGTATTAGTTTTAACCAAAACGGGCAATTTGGGGTCATTTTTACTTCTTTTTTTGGAAAAGTCAAAAAAATTATTTCCGGAACAAACAAATAAAATGAAAATGTGGATGAAATTATATTTTCAATTCCTTACACGAATCAAAAGTATGAAATAGATTTAGTTCAACGATTAATTAGCATTGAAAAAATAAAAACTATTGAAAAATTCAGAGATGCACCCCTCTAACCCGCACCCACCACTGGCCAACAAGTGGATGTCTACTCCAAAATAATCAACCTATTTGATGACCGTAGCGAGCGAAGCGAAGATTCCATTCTACTTCACTGGAGAAAAAAATCCGGAATGTTTTACTCTTTTTTAATTTTTTTCTTTTTGTATTTTTGTGTGTTCGTTAACACGATTCCGGCTAAATTGATACTCCATTACAATAAAATTTTCTGATGCCTTTAAAATTTCTCTGAATTTTGAACTACACGATTTTGAGCGAAATCAAAAATTATTTCTCATGAAAATCGCAATTTTACGATTTTTTTCGTTTTTTAATAAAAATTTTCGACTTATAACACATACATGCTTTTTCCGATTTTAATGATTTTTTCACAGAACCATAATTTTATGAATTAAAATAATCTTGTGAAATTTGATCGCAATCTAAAAATTATTTCTTATGAAAATTGAAATTTTACTGGTTTTTTCTTTTTTCAAACAATTCTTTGACTAATTACACCTACATTTTTTTAAATCGATTGTAATGTTTTTTTTACAGAACCTTAATTTTATAATTAATATTTTCGTGTGATTTGAGCGCAATCGAAAAATTATTTCTTATGGAAATCGCAATTTTACATTTTTTTTTTTTTTTTTTAAATTATATAATTTAAAAGAATTAAATTTAAGTTTTTTTTTATTTAATTAATTTTAAAAATTTAAACTTAGTCAAGATTTTTTCACAGAACAACGAAACCCGCAAAACACATGGCAGCTCAATGCCCAAATTTAAACCTCATCCAACAACTCGGCGGGACTTAAGCCTTTTCCTAGTTATTGGATGAGCGTAGCGAGCGAAGCGAAGATTTCATTTCACTACACTGGAGAAACAAATCCGTTTTTTCCTCTTTTTTTGTATTTTTGTGTGTTTGTTAACACGATTCCGGATAAACAAATACTCTAATTGCAATGAAATGAATGAATTGCGAAAACTCTGAACTTATAACTGCCACGTTTTTGAGCGCAATCGAAAAATTATTTCTCATAAAAATCGCAATTTTACGATTTTTTTCGATTTTTTAAAAATATCTTCGAACTATAACACCTACATGCTTTATCAGATTGTGATGATTTTTTCACAGAACCTAAATATTATGAATTTATATATTCGTGTGAAATTTGAGCGCAATTGAAAAATAATTTTTCATGAAAATCTTTATCTTACGATTTTTTAAACAATCTTTGAATTGTAACACCTACATGCTTTATCCGATTGTTATGATTTTTTCATAGAACCTTGATTTTATAAATAAATATATTCGTGTGAAATTTGAGCGCAATCCAAAAATAACTTTTTATGGAAATCCCAATTTTACGTTTTTTATTTTTTTATTTTACATTTCTTCGAATTATAACGTCTACATGCTTTATCAGATTGTAATGATTTTTATGCAGAACCTTAATTTTATGAATT
The DNA here is from genome assembly GCA_024449915.1 of Sweltsa coloradensis. NCBI lineage: Eukaryota > Metazoa > Arthropoda > Insecta > Plecoptera > Chloroperlidae > Sweltsa > Sweltsa coloradensis. The sequence continues at coordinate 35,888 of JAMZAV010003163.1, forward strand.
AATATATTGGTGTGAAATTTGAGCATAATCGAAAAATAATTTTTTATGAAAATCGTAATTATACGCTTTTTTCGTTTAAAAAAACTACGCTCATCCAAAAACGCGCCTGAAAAAGCGTTTGCGAAGCTTCCTAAATACTACAATTCACAAATTAAAATCGTTCGCCCCAACCGGGATTCAAACCATAGGTCTCCCACATTCCAGGTGAGCATCTTAACCATGCCCTTCAGATGTATAATGCAACTACAATTCATAGATTAGAATTTACCCTTCCTGATGGTCTTGTAGTTACGACGCTCACCTAGAATGTGGGAGACCCGTGGTTCGAATCCCGGTTTTTGGGGGGGACTTTTTTAATTTCTGAATTGAAAAAATAGTATTATTACATCTTAGACGACATTGAGTGCCACAATAATTGAAAACGACACAATATTAATGTTTAAGATGAGCAGGTTCCCCAAATCGGCATAATTATGCAGTTATATTATATTAAGTATGCAAAGTAAAAGATATTATACATTTATGTGTATTTGGGGTCTACCCCACGCAGCTACACAGTTACTGTTAAGTAATGAAAACTATTTGGGGTTAGTTCTCCCAAAACCAATTCTTTATCAAAATTTAACTATGAATAAAATTGTCACAATAAAATCAATGCATATTAAAACAGTGCTTTTGCAATGCCTACATGATTTAATTGCAACATTTTCGAGTCGAAAAGAGACGTTAAGCAAAATCTAATCAAACGAATATTGCTAATTATTTATTTTTATCCCCCCACCCCCACCCACCACCCAAAATTTGGGAATTGATGGTTCCATCTACAGTAGTATAGCCCGCTTAGCAAAGTGTGCGACCGAACAAAAACATGTGCGGGCGTTAGGAGACAGGGCCTAAGAAGACTTTTAGTCTTCTAAAGTCCGGACCGGTTTGTCTTCTTAGCCCCGCTTCGCAACGTGTAGCACAACCGTCGGTCACAGGGGCTTAGAAGCCAAAAAAAGGTCCAGGGGCTTAGGAGACAGGGGCTTAGAAGCCGACACCGAGTGGGGGAGTACCACATTTGCATTTGCAGCTGCAGCATAATAGCATGCAAGCATGCAGTTCTGCATAAGTCATCAAGTCGAAACTTGTCTGCCACTGATGCGTTTACCCCATCGCTATGCAAGGGGACGCGGGCGACACCAAAACAAAGAAAACATATATCATCGTCAACACCAAAGTATTAAAGCTACCAAGATTCCAAAAATGTTTTAGAAAGGTCTACACACGGACCCTATTTCGGCTCGATATGTTCTGAATCCATCTTTTATGCTCCTCAATTTAATTCCAATATAGTAAAGCTCTGCAAAACACGATTTTGGCAGTAATTAATTTACATACATACATACATACATACATACATACATACATACATACATACATACATACATACATACATACATACATACATACATACATATCATACATACATACACACACATACATACATACATACATACATACATACATACATACATACATACATTACATACATACATACATACATAACATACATACATACATACATACATACATACATACATACATACATACATACATACATACATACATACATACATACATACATACATACATACATACATACATACATACACGGTTTCTTACACACCAGCACATTTCCCCCGTACAAAACATCACACCCGGGCTCATTACTCCCAGCCCATTTCCTCGTACAAATCATCACACGTTTCTTTACTCACCAGCAATTTCTTGTTCAATCATCTCATGGTTTCTTTACTCACCAGCACATTACCTCGTACAAATCATTTCACGGTTTCTTTACTCACCAGCCATTTCCTCGTACAAATCATCACGCGGTTTCTTTACTCATCAGTTTATTTCCTTGTTCAAATCATCACACGCTTTCTTATTCACCAGCACATTTCCTCGAACAAATCATCTCAAGGTTTCTTTATTTACCAGCAAATTTCCTCGTACAAATCATCTCACGGTATCTTTACACACCAGCACATTTCCTCGTACAAATCATCACAGGATTTCTTTACTTACCTGCACATTTCCTCGTACAAATCATCTCACGGTTTCTTTATTCACCAGTACATTTCCTCGTACAAATCATCACACGGATTCTTTACTCACCTGCACATTTCCTCGTACAAATCATCACACGGTTACTTTTCTTACCTTGATATTTCCTTGTTCAAATCATCTCACGGTTTCTTTATTCACCAGCACATTTCCTCGTACGAATCATCTCACGGTTTTCTTTACTCAGCAGCACATTTCCCCTTTGTTTAATTACCGTTTTTTTCCCCCAGCATTTTTCCTGTAAAAATCATCTCACGGTTTTTACTAACCAGCAATTTCCTGTTCAAAAATCAAACGGTTTCTTTACTCACCGCAATTTTCCTTTTAAAAATCATCAGGTTTCTTTACTCACAGAAATTTTCCTTGTCAAATCTCTCACGGTTCTTTATCACAGCACTTTCCTTTTTCAAATATACAGGTTTTTTTACTCACCAGCAATTTTTAGTACAAATCTCTCAGGGGTTTCTTTACTCACCAGCAGTTTTTCTGTTAAATCACCCAAAAGTTTCTTATCACGCACTTTTCCCCTTGTACAAATCTCAGGTTTCTTTACTCCCCCCAATTTCTCGTAAAATCTCAAAACGTTTTTTTTACCCCTAGCACATTTTTTGTACAATCAAAACGGTTTCTACTCCCCGCATTTCCTCGTCAAATATCACATTTTTCTTTACTCGCAAAATTTCCTTTTCAATCATCACCCCCTTTTTTTTCTCACCAGACATTTCTCGTAAAAATCATCTCACGGTTTCTTTACTCCCCACTTTTCCCGCAAAATCATCACCCGTTTTTTTCTCCCCCTTTTCCTTTTCAAATCATCCACGGTTTTACTCCCCAAAATTTTCCTTTGACAAATATAACCGGATTTTTTTACCGCACTTTTCCTGAAAAATCACACACGGTCTCATTACTCCCAGCCCATTTCCTTAAAAATCTTCCCCGGTTTCTTTATCCCCACATTTCCCTTTTTCCCCAAATCTCTCACGGTTTCTATACTCCCCAACTTTCCCTTTGTATAATCATCTAACGGCTTTTTTTACTCACCAGCACTTTTCCTCGTAAAAATCACCACGGTTTGTTTATCACCAGCACTTTTCCTTTGTTCAATATCTCATTTTCTTTACTCACCAGCACTTTCCTTTTTGTTCAAATAATCCCCCCGTTTTTTTAAACCACCAGCACATTTCCTTGTACAAATCATTACACGGTTTCTTTACTCAGCAGCACATTTCCTCGTAAAATCATCACACGGGTTCTTTACTAAACCAGAAATTTTCCTCGTAAAATCACTCCGTTTTTTTACTCACCAGCAATTTCCGTACAATCATCACACTTTTTTTTTTACGCCCCAGACTTTCCTCGTCAAATCATACCGGTTTTTTATCACCATCAATTTCTCGTTCAAATACTCAGGGTTTTTTTACTCACTAGCACATTTTTTGAAATTCCTCCAGGGTTTTTTTTCTCACCAGCACATTTCTCGTTCAAATCTTTAACGTTTTCTTTACTCACCAGCAATTTCTTCGCACAAAATCATAACATGGTTTCTTTACTCATCAGCACTTTCCTCGCACAAATCATTACTGTTTGTTTACTACCAGCACTTTTCCCTTTACAATCTCAAGGGTTTTCTTTATCCCAGCACTTTTCCTGTAAAAATCATAAAACGGTTTTTTTACTCACCTAAAATTTCCTCGTTCAAATCATCTCACGGTTCCTTTATCACTGCACTTTTTCTTGTTAAATTTCCTACACGGTATCTTTACCCCCCAGCCATTTCCCTTTGCTGTTGCTATATTTCCCTATTAAAAATATCGATTTTTGGTTGGTTACGCTCACCGTCGATTGCGGGGCCTGCAGGGTTTGGTTTGGTCGCTTTGATTTAAAACCCCCACTGAAAATCAGTTATAAACTGAGTGGGTTTGACTCTAAATAAAATTTTTTTATTATTTATTTATAAATCATTAACGCTTTTTTTTACTCACAGCAATTTCCTCGTACAAATCACCACGGTTTCTTCTCACCAGCACATTTTCCCGTACAAATCATCACACGGTTTCTTTTTCACCTCACATTTTTGTTGTTCAAATCATACATTGGTTTTTTCACTTCCAGACATTTCCCTTTTTAAAATCATCACACGGTATTTTTAGTTTTCCGCACATTTCCCCGACAATCATCCACGGTTTTTTTATCACCAGCAAAATTTCCTCTACAGTCATCACACGGTTTTTTTTGTAACCTGCACATTTTTCCCTTTTTCAAAAAAATCATACCGTTTTTTTCTCCCAGCACATTTCCTTGTTCATACATCACACGGTTTCTTTTTCCCCCAGACATTTTTTGTACAAATCTTCACGGTTTCTTTACCCCAGCAGATTTTTCCCGTTCAAATCATCAACGGTTTCTTTTATCCCCACATTTTCCCCGTGCGAATTATTTTCGGTTTTTTTTATCATCAGCAATTTCCTTGTTCAAAACATCACTGGTTTTTAAAAACCCTACACATTTGCTCGTACAAATCATACACGATTTTTTTATAACCCGACATTTACAGTACAAATTATCTCACGGTACTTACTCACAGCCATTTCCCTTTTTCAAACATCACACGGTTTTTTTACTCACCAGCCATTTCCCCTTACCAAACCATCACACACAATTTCTTTACTCACCAGCACATTTCCTCGTACAAACCATCACACAGTTTCTTTACTCTACTGCACATTTCCCTTGTACAAATTATCACACAGTTTATTAACTCACCTGCACATTTCCATGTTTAAATCACACACGGTGTCTTTACTCACCAGCATATTTCCTCGTACAAATTATCACACGGTTTCTTTACTAACCAGAACATTTCCTCGTACAAGTCATCACACGGTTTCTTTACTCATCTGCACATTTCCTTATTCAAATCATCACACGGTTTCTTTACTTATTAAAAATTTCCCTTTTTCAAATCATCACAATGTTTTACTCCCATACTTTCCCCGTACAAATCATCTCACGGTTTCTTTTTCCAGCATCACATTTTCTTTTTCAATCATCATACGGGGTTTTTTACTCCCGCACATTTCCCCGTACAAATCATCTCACGGTTTTATCATCACCAGCACATTTTCGTCAAAAGATCAAAAACGGTTTCTCATCCCAGAATTCCTCGTACAAATCATCACACGGTCCATTTACTACCAGACATTTTCCCCGTTCAAATCATCATACGGGATCTTTATCCCCTGCACATTTCCTGTAAAAACACAGGTTTCTTTACTCACCCCGAAATTTTCCCTTTTTCAAAACATCACATGGTTTTCACACCTCCCGCACATTTCCTTTTTCAAACATCACCGGGATCTTTTTCTTCCAACATTTCCCGTTCAAAACATCACAGGGGTTTCTTTACTACCCGCAAAATTTTTGTACAAATCATCACACGTTTTTTTTACTAACCTGTTCATTTCCTCGTACGAATCATCTATCGGTTTATTTACTCATCAGCACCTTTCCTTGTACAATCATTACATGGTTTCTTTACTCACCTGCACATTTGCTCGTTCAAATCATCACACAATTTCTTTACTCATCAGCACATTTACTTTACAAATTATCTCCGATATCTTTACTCCCAGCACATTTCCGTCCAAAACATCCACGGTTTTTTTTACTCACCAGACATTTCCCTTTTACAAAATCACCGTTTTTTTTACTCCCAGCCATTTCCCCGTACCCCAACACACGGTTTTTTTACTACCCGCACATTTCCTCGAAAATCATTACACGATTTTTTACTCACAAACTCTTTCCCGAACAAATCTTTCAGGGGTTTTTTTACTCCCGAGCAATTTCCCTACAATATCACGTGGTTTTTTTTCTCACCAAACAATTCCCCGTCAAAACATCACGGGTTTTTTAATACCCCACATTCCCGTACAAATCATGTGTCTTTAATTACCAGCACATTTTTTTGTACAAATTATCTCACGGTTTCTTTACTCACAGACATTTGCTCGACAAATCATCACACGGTTTCTTTTTTCCCGCTCTTTCCTGTAAAATCTTCTCAAAGGGTTTCTTAACTCCCTGCACATTTCCTTGTTTAAATTATCACAACGGTTTCTTTACTCCCAGCCATTTCTTTGTACAAATCATCACCTTTATCTTTTCTCACAGCAATTTCCTTGTTTAAATCATCACATGGTTTTCTTTTCTCACCACACATTTTCCCGACAAATCATCAACGGTTTCTTTTTTACTTGCACATTTTTCCCCGTACAAATCATCACCTTTCTTTTCTCCCAGCACATTTCCTTAAAATCACACACATTTCTTTAAATCACCCCCACATTCCGGACAAATCATCACACGGAATTTTTTACTACCCACACTTTTTTTCATACAAATCATCACACGGTTTCTTTACTCCCACAATTGCCTGTACAATCATCTCAAAGGTTCTTTTTTCACCCGCCATTTCCTCATTAAATACAAACGGTTTCTTTACTCAACAGCACTTTCCCCGTAGAAAAACTCATGCGCTCACACAGCACTCGACATGTTATTAACGTTTCTACAAGATACTTTTTTATATTTAAATTTGTCAAAATATCCCCTTACATTTAAAACATTTAATTTTCTGAATTCATAAAAATTTTGGGAAAATACGTTTACATTTAAAACAATTTTTTAAAAATTTAAACCCATCCCTGGTCGAACATAATACAACCCGTTCATATAAACATTACGTTTTGGGAAAGATGTTAATATCAATGAAATCCAGACAATAATTGTTTTCCTTTAAAGATGTTCTTTTTTTGGGTTTAAACAATATCAATTATTGTATTCGCTTTATGTTCACACACCCGCTTAGCTGAACAGTTGGTAATCTGCTAAAAAACACACCAGTACGTTTTACTTTCATCAGTGTGTTAAGCTATGTGGTGTTCACACCACAAAAACTTTAAATAGCACTTTTAACTAAATGTGTTTTGTGGGTTTGGTTTACAAGAATACATGGAAATAACATTACTTTTGCTTTTACACGTTGCAACGCGAAAACTTAGTGAGGTAAAATAAGCTTAGTAAAACTCTACGTTTTTGCTAGATTTGTATATTGTTAGAAAAGCATTTTGTATTCCAAAATGGGGATTTACACAATTCCGCACTCAACTCAGCGGGATTTTAAAAACCCTTTTGATGATTTTTACTATAAAACTAAATCATGTTTAAACCAAAGGCCCTCGTAGGTCTTTTCCTTTCCCGACGACTGATCGTCGAATGAGACGAGACTAGCTACCACACGCCAAAAAAAACCGTTTAGATTTCAAATTTTCAAAGAAGAATATCCAATGATATTGCAGGGATTTTGTATGAAAAAGACGGGTAATTTAACCGTTGGGATTTTAAATTTTAAAACAAGAATTTTACATAAACATGTTAGATATTTGATGAAAACAAAGGGAAATTGAAAGTACTGAACGCCCCGACGAATGTTCTACTTACGTGTATACAACATCAATATTGGGACATTATCACGAGCACTAAAATGAACATTCATACAATCTTGAGTGCTATGTGGGGGGGTTGCTTTACTCATCAGCACATTTCCTTGTTCAAATCATCACATGGTTTCTTAACTCACCTACACATTTGCTCGTACAAATCATCACACGATTTCTTTACTAACCAGCACATTTTCTTGTGTAAATCATCACACGGTTTCTATACTCACCAGCACAATTCCTCGTACAAATCATCACACGGTTTCTTTTCTTACCAGCACATTTCCTCGTACAAATCATTACACGGGTTCTTTACTCACTAGCACATTTCTTTGCACAAATCATCACACCGTTTCTTTACTCACCAGCACATTTCCTCGGTTAAATCATTACAAGGTTGAAAGATAGACGAGCCTCCCTAGCTATTTTCAATTCGATATCTGTCATATTTCCATATTAATATGCAAATTCATTAAATTTAATTTTATTAACTTCATTAATATGCAACATATCAAATGTATCTACATCTATGTGGTATCAGTTAACATTAATTTCAAAGCCAATCATCATTTTGGTGAAATTAACTCTGAAAATTAGGATAAAACTGATTGATTGATAATTAACCCAATTAAGCCTTTTACGGCTTTGAGTTTTAAGACTAAATTTCGTCATCTCTTTGCACGCTAGCAGAATAGCATGAATTATTCCGCATCAGTGATTCGTTGGTCAGACAGTTGACGCCAGGGTCTACGTGACTTTTTGCGTTCTCCACACGCCACGAGGGGGGTAGAATTTTCTAGAAGAAGGATATAGTGTGTACGACTTGAGGTCCAGTTTAGCAAATGTGATGGGCCCAAAGGGGGTAGTGAGCGGTAAGGGGGATGCAAGATCTAAGGTGAAGGATCTCTAACCTCTTCGTTAGGAGGGGGAAGCGGGACACGTGACAGGTAGTTCCTAATAAAAGTCATGAGTGTAGGGGAAACCGGACATTTCCCAAGGACGGAGGTAGCTGGATTGTCACCCCAGACCATGGTGCGTGTTAAGTTTTGTTTTTGGCTCCCTAGCCTCGAGAGGGAGTGAGAGGTTTTGTTTTATTCAACGATCAAGTCAATGAATATAGTGATTTTAACACCTATGTGAGGTTAAATTTATATCATTTAAAATTTCATTTGCATATTTTGATCGAGTTTCATCAGCATATTTTGATCGAGTGTCATTTGCATATTTTGATCGAGTGTCATCTGTATATTTTGATCGAGTGTCATCAGCATATTTTGATCGAGTGTCATCTGCATATTTTAATCGAGTGTTCATCTGCGCATATTTTGCAAACCGAACTGTACTGTGGCAAGTCCAATGTCACCTATGTCTATTTGCATATTTTAATTGTCTATAAACGTCGAGTGTTCATCTGCGCATATTTTGAAAACCAAAACTGTACTGTGGCAAGTCCAAATGTCACCTATGCATATTTGCATTTTTTAGTTCAACAGCATTGCCAAAATTTGGGACTAATTATTTATTTCTTGGAACTTATTGCGAACAATAAACTCATTCGAGGCGTGGTTTGTGATGGAACGTTCTCGTGGTGAAGCTCTTCAGTAGTGGTTCAGTGAGTGGCTGTATCTGCGCAGCTAGTGTTCCCCTACGATCAGCTGAAGAGACGGCTACCCCAGGATATTTGGATTACGTCGCACCTTTCACAAATTGCCCGGATAAATGATGAGGACAAACTAATTCTACTTTAATGAAAATTAATTAAAACTCAGATTTCTTTGTCAAATTCAAACCATTTTAATTTTTTTATTTAAAAATTATATTAAGATTTTGGGGTATCAGATGTTATATAGGCAGGGGGAATAGCCCAGTGGGAATTAGAAAATTATGTCAGAACGGATCCATAGGCAGGCAGGTTGTTTTATTTAATTGTCTACTCTGTATTGTTAACTTCAATATAACCTAAATCTTGGATGGAAATTCATTCACAAATCTTATAATTTAGTAGTTGTTTGATCCATTTTGAAATCCTTTGTTTACTATATATTTTTTTTTTTTAGGTACTAAAATTTGTTTTACAAGATTAATTAATTAATTATAATTTATAATTAATTAATTAATATAATTTTTTAAATTAAAGAATTTTTTGTGTTCTTCGGCAATTTGAGCTAGCAATTTATCTTTTGTTTTGTTTTCAGTTTACCACTTTTGGGCATTGAAACACTTGTTTCAGGTGGTTACCTGACAGGGTTTTTCCTTTACTCACCAGCACATTTCCTCGCACAAATCATCACAAGGTTTCTTTACTCACCAGCACATTTCCTCGTACAAATCATCACACGGTTTCTTTACTCACCAGCACATTTCCTCGCACAAATCATACACGATGTCTGTACTCACCAGCACATTACCTCTCACAAATCATCACACGGTTTCTTATTTATTTCATTGTTATTATTTCGCATGAGTTTTGTTGTAAATTATAATTTGTAAGCCTATTGGCCTATTGCATTTTGTTGTTGGAACTTGTGCTGTTATTTTCATGTGTAAAGTAAGCTCTTTTTTAATATGTTTTATAATAATTAAATATACGTGTGTATAAATTTATCAGTTAATTTTTAATACAATTTAGATCTTTAATAAAAACTATTCGGACCGGGGTTTTACCCGAGTCGCCTTAGCCAACGTGATCATCCAGGACGGTAACTTTTTAACTTATGAATTGTTGCTGCATTATAGATCTGTCTGTGTTCATTGAATCTCTATCGTACTCTCGACAATTTATCGTCAATTTGTTTCCACTAATGCGTACCTAAATGCAAGTAGTTGAATAAGCACGGGTACAGGAGTAACCTAAATGCAAAAAAAAAGTTAGGTGTTATTATTTTCGATTGTTCCAGCCGTCATTAAAGGTGGCGGTGCCGAGCACATGAATATTCCCAAATTTGTGAGGGCGAGGGGGCCCTAGCAGAGGACCAATAAAATATTTTGTATGCCATTTTTGTTTAGGGTTAATGCCCTCAAAAGTAGCTCATCAACGTCTTTCGTGTAAGGTTTAATCGCTAGATGTGACACACGCAAGCGACGGAGAGAAAAAGTTATGAATCTAGGGGAGCTGCTCGCTTCAGGCTATTCGACCGCGTTTTTCTGTTTTCCAAAATATGCTACCAAGTCAAAAAATAGTGAATGGCTTTGAAAACCCGTCTCTTTTTGAAAATCAAAACTATTTTTTTCAATTTTTCTGATCCGGTACACGGCCAATATTGCCACCTCAAATAATTTCAAACTTCAATTCGCCAAGGACACCATTCAACGTAGGATGTTGTGTTTTGTGACAGAAATTACTTAGGCTGATTGAGAGATTTTTAAAAAAAAAATAGTCTTTCCTGCGAATTTATTCGGTTTGGGGGTACAAATCCGTAAAAAATACCGCCAAACGAAAATTCGCAGGAAAGACAATGTTAAAAATTATCTTTTTTCTCTCAGTCAGCCTATAGAAAATCTGTTGATTAATGTCACAAAAAGACAACACCCTACGTTGAATAGTGTGCCTTTGCGAATTGAAGTTTTGAAATTATTCTGTGGTGGCTATATTGGCAGTGTTCCGGATCAGAAAAAATTGAAAAAAATGTTTTTTATTTTCTAAAATAGCCCGGTTTCAAAACCATTTGTCAAACTATATTTTGACTTGGTAGCATATTTTGGAAAATAGAAAAACGTGGTCAATTGCCTTAGTCATATTATCATTCATACATATAATGCATGTTGTCGGAATGTGGGGATCAGGTTGTAGTATACAATATAATCTCTATAGGTAGGTACCTACATTATTAGAAACACAAAAATATACGATCTATTTCTGAATTTCGTAACTTGTGTTGCAGCTGATGGTGCGACTGTCTGCCTCTTTTAAGAAGTTATTGTCAAAGAAGAACCAAGGTTTGGGGAAAATTTGCATGAGCCGCAAACATCGATCTCTCATGATATTCGAATAACTTTCACACCCGGTGTAGCAATGAATTTTTGCATAAATTAGTTTGTTCTCAAACTGCTGAAAACTTAAGACGTAAATCTTTACTAAAGAAATCCATAGTACGTATTTTCAGACCGAATGCACACTGTGCTAAATGCCCGGGGAAATTTTGGCAGTACTTTAGCATTAAAATTTCCCTCAAGATTTTGTTTGTGGAAAGAAGTTGTAGGTTTCAGTGCGTAAAAATGGCGGCAGCAATTTAAAACTAAAAATTTCATTGAAATTTTTTTTTCACGAAATCTTTTTTACTTTTTCACGCACGAATGTCAAATTGTTGATGAAGGAATACGCGTGTCAATATTCGGGTTATAATAAAAGGGGAAAACTTCCGTATGAAGATTTCCAAAAAAATTCCATAAAAAAGTTGTATGTTATTTGAAGTGTTTTAATGCGGGTGAACTTTCGGTAAATATAAACTACTAGAACTTTATTATAACACGTTGTGTGAATATAGTGTAAAAATGTAAACAGTAATTTGCACCTCAAAAATTTTGACGTGTTTTAAATAAAAAAAACCGATTTCAAACGGCTTGGCTGGAACTTTAGTGTTTTTGTAAGTCATAAATGCATAAGTCTCCCTAGTCGAAAAAGTTTCCGACTCGAATGCTATATAACGGAGTGTGTGATGTATGTTAGTTCTATATGTAATTCCTACTAGTTGTAACTTAATACTTGTCTTATTATCAAATATTTTCAGTAATTTGTAATGATATTTCCAGAAGTAAATTGTGAGATATTGAGAGGGAGCGAGCGATGAGGATTTTCCATTCAATGAAATGGCATTTTCGGGGCTTTTCTGTGTTCTGTGGTCTGCCGTCCTGTCTGTCTGTCTGTCGTCTGTCTGTCTGTCTGCTGTCTGTCTGACATCGAAATCAGCGAATTGCTGAACGATGCGCTGAAATTTAATCGACATCCGTACGAGTTTACTGGAACTACAAATCAGCTGGATTCGTTTCGATTTAAACCTACAGAAATAATAAATAAAAGGTGTAATGTGTAGAAATTTAACGACAATGTTTTGTTTTTGAAAACATTTTGTTTGTTATTGCTGGCTGTGAAAAATACAAGCAGTGAACAAGGCTCGAATTGGCACTCAGGTAACCCCAATTCCCTCGGAGATTGAGTCACCTTGCAATCTTTACACGTATTTGTACTGGTATGTTTTCCATAGATGTACAGATGATAGACTACACGCGTTTACGCATTTCAAAACATGTTTAATATTTTAAATAATCAAGAAATACAAATTTCCGACCAGGGGATCGAAGACAGGTCTCCACATTTCGAGTATACGGCGCCTTCCAAGTAGAGGAAACGCCAAAGTAGTTTTTAACGAGTGGCGATTCATGGTGAGTACCGGGACATTGCATTGAAGTTGATAATTATATGGTATAATAAATAATAATAGTAGGGTTTAAGTTAGTTGGATAAGGCGCAATTTTAAGGTCATATGTAAGTAGTAAGTAGTAGTAAGTAATAGTTTTTATCATGGACAAATTCGGTATAAGGTGAACATTCGCTGTAAGAGGGATGGTCTTAATTCTAATTCTAATTTTAAATTTTAATGGGCTATAATTTAACATCTAGGAAATGAATGTACAAAGAATAAATGTAAGAGTAGGCGTAAACTTAGGTGAAACCCCAACAGGTAATGTAAATAAATAATTGATAAACAACACCCAACAAGGGGATTATAACAAAAGCAAGTTAAATTATTAATGTTTACAAAACAGAGATAGAAAATAAGACAAATATAAAAACATGGGTAAAGTTGCTGGTTACGGGTTAATAAATCTTTAGGATAAAAAAGGCTCTTTAAGCCACGCATGTTTGTTTTATAATCTCATGTCTGGCATTTTTATATCAATGGTAGTTTTATTATATAGTGAGAAAGGTAGGTGTGACTAGTGGAAGCGTGATGTTTTGTGTGTCGGAGATGTATATCAAAGTGTGCACGAGTAGGATACTTGTGTTTTAGAGTTGCGTGGAAAAAGATTTGGGTTTTGCATACAATAGTGCACATGTTCATAGAGTGAGATTTAATGCTGGGAAAATATTTTTGCAGGGTGTTTGCCAGAAGCACCCCATAAACCGATGGCCTTTTTGAAGGGGAAATTCTACTGCAGTGGTGATGCACTCAAAGATCATGAATATGAGATGTGTAATGGATGTGAGCAAAATAATTACGGAGAGTTTGTGGGCTTATGTGGTTCTTCTACGTAAAGATAACAACCACTTCTATTTTACCACAAACCTTATCAATGGGATACTCCAGTCTAGAGATTCAGTCATTGTCAATCCTAAAATTGTACATAACATGGGCGGGCAATGGTTTTTGTATTTAGACGAATGAGTGGACTAGAGAGAGGAGGGGATTGAAAAGAAACTGTGGAAATTTAAATTTTATACAGTTTTCCGCTGTTGAATATTAAATATATAAATGTAAAGCGCCACTCTAGCCTATGATAGGCTAAGGAGGCCTTACGTTGGGGGAAGAAAGGTAATGTTACCAGGTACTCAACACATGGCTCACTCACTCGTTAAACAACGACTTTGGCGTTTTCCTAGTTATGACAATAGGGAAAAGCTTGGTTCAAAATGACTTTCATTTTTTTAAGAAACCGCTAAACCAAAAAATTATTTTTGTTAATAGTATCTTGGTTTAACGGGGGAAATTATGGGGTTGAACCCCCAAAAGCTAATACATTTTTCGAAGCTGGTCCCGTGCTGCAAATCATACAATCTGGTGAGATGTATATCCCAACCTGGAATTACAAAAAATGGCCTAGCGGCCGCAAGCCTAGCTTAAATCCATTTTGTTCAGTAATTGGACTATTTCGTCAAAAAATCGATGACAAAGATGGAGAATGACTTAAGACCCGTATTTTGCTGTTGGGTTTCTTGCTCGTTGAATGATTAGTTATAATGGGGGAAATTAGATGGTACTTCTTAGGTACTATGTGCAAAGAATAGGGTGGCTAGGCCTACGTCCAAATTTTCCAAGCCCAGTTTAGCCAATTCTATAAAAAATTAAAACGTTTTAATTCCCTTCAAACTATTTTAAGGGTAGCCGAGGCAGTTTGTGTCCTTAGTAGTGGTTAAAGTTGTTTGATGTTTTATTCATGTGTTATATGTAAGGTTAGATTTTATAGTTTAAATGGTTTCCTGACTGTGCGTTCTTATTTCCTACCCGGGCCTAGGTTTGGCCTAGGTATCAAGAGAGGGCAAAGGCTAGGGCTACCTGGAAACGAATTTGATACAATTTTTGCACGTTGTAAAGGAACCAAACGACAAACAGAAAGGAAAAATTCAAAGCTGCAGAACGAGACTGTTTTGAGCGCCCCAAAAATTCACTCTAACTGTTGTGAAGACCCTTGATCAAGTAAATATTATTGGACAGCTTTTAATTCACAAGTGAATTTCCTATAATTCTGTTATGCAAATATTTCGCAGAAGCCTTGGGATTTAGTCTAGGGCCTAAACTAAGAGCGTTTCGCCATGAAATCAAATTAAATTTTAACTAATATTGAAATTCCGCGGAAAATGAGTTACGTATAGGTCTAGCTATAATAATCCGGGAAATTAGAAGCTCATAAAAATAAACCTGCGAAATAAAAAAGTACTAGGTAGACCCTTAATATCATTTACTTACATGAAAGTGGTATTCACAACGGTAAGTGAATTTTTTAGCGGTAGGCTAGAGGCCCTACATCCCTTTGTCTTTTGCGTTTAAAACCCTTATTTACCGTTAGTCTTTTGGCACATATATAATACTTTCTCCGGTGTTTCTAGAGTGGGTTTAAACCCCATTGGTACCTTACACCTTTATAAAACGCCATTATTTAATTTAATCAAAGGATCATTTTAGAAACGTAGCAGGAATGACAGCGGGGGGGCAGGGACGGCAACTGTCTGCAGGATGGTTTTCCCACCGCCGACTGGGTGTGGGGGAATATCTACCATTTATATCTAGATAGCGGTGCGCCTTGGGTCTGCGTAGGCGCGTCAGCAGTTGACGTCACAACTTTTCGTGTTGTCTTTGGCGGGAAGCCAGATTCAAATTTCAAACGTTAAAATTGAAAAGTATTAACCTTAGGGCAAAAAAAACTTTTATGTTATTTTTTTTTAGATGTTTATCTTTAACATATTCGATTCTGGAAAAGAAGGTAGTTCCCTTTGCCAAAGTTGTTTAAATTCAAGAATGATATTGACAAATCTATTTAAAAGGGGATTTAACCGCTTAAAGAAAAAAAAAATATTTCATTCAGTCTAATAGTAATGAATTTAGCAATAACAGAAATATTATTGGGGCCACCATGATTCCCAAAAAATGTCTTAAAAATAACATTTTTCGAAACTAGGTCCATCGGCAAAAATCTCCCATAAGAAATAACATGGGGACGTCTTTATGCCCGTACCTTGGAGAAAATTTTTATCCAAAATAATATGGCCATTATTGACGTACTCGACACTTTTCTGTAAATTCTCTATAATTTTGTTTGTAATTTGGGCAAGTATTCGGTCAAAAATATGCGATTACCAAGATGGGGTGTGATTTTGGATTTCATATTTTTCGTGTTGAGGTATTTTGGCTCAGTTTCAAGAATGATGTTTTAAAGGGGCATTTTCGATTGGTACTATGCTCTAGATCTATGTGACCCCAAAAAAAAGCTGGTTAGGCCGATTTAGGAAAATTTCCAAAACACCAATTTTCGCCAATTTTCTGGATCCAAAAAATTAAAATTCGTTTTAATTCACAGTTACAAGATATTTTTTTTTAAATGGTCATTTAAGTGTAGTATTGTGCTATAGATCACGTGGTAAAAATATTTTTTGCGGTTTTTAAGCCCTTTAAAGTGTGTATTTTGAAAATATGAGATCATGTAGTACATGTGGTTTCTTTTTGTGCCATTCTTCTTTTTCCTAGAGAGGTGCTCATTTTATGTGGTTTTTTTGATGGTATGTTTAGGAAAAAAATGCTGGTGGAAACGAATTTATGCATATCTAATTTTGTCGGAAGTGTTGGTTAAGGTATCCAAAATTGGCCCATTTTAGCAAAAGGGGAAACCAACCCACATTTCTGTCAAACAATGTGCTGTGTTTCTAGCCTAGAACTACAAGAATAATGAAATCATTGAATGACAATGGGTAAAGTAACCATCACCAAGTATTAAGGAAGGCTTAGGGCTATTCTACAATGAAATGCAGTAATATTATGCATTATAAAAATCTTTCTTAGGTAACTTTTTTCTCCTAGACCAAACCTAGTCAACATTGTTGTTTCAAGGCCTACATGTATTATCTAGATGGTATAATTTTATTTCAGATGATGCAAGATGACACGGGTCAAGTCCTATTTAGACCTAGGGCTAGCTTATTGTTAGTATGGGGCCATAGCCGGGAAAAATACTACCTATTAAGGTTAGAATAATAAAATAATTATATTAAAAATAATTATTAAAAATTAGGGCCTAGCATATATTATATTTGTTGCAGTGACTTGTTTTTCTTTAAATTTTTTATATTCATTGTTGTTGTCATGCTCGTTTACTCTTTGCTTTTGTTAATTTTGTATATTTTTTACCTTGATAATGGACAGGGGGAAAAGGACGCGACAACCTTTTAGGTCATAATACACCACTCTAGCCTAAGGGGGGTGGGGAGGAGGAGCCCATGCTGGTCAGAACCACCACGGGTAAGGGGAGGAAGGGGGGTTTCTCACGTCGCAGTCGTCATCGTCTTTGCCCATCGTTCGTTGTGTCACTGTAAATCGTCGCGGGGGGTCGTAAAGGGGAAAGGGGGGCAAGGTCCCCGACGCCCATTGCCAGAGCTCGCCTCTAGTTTGGGGAGTAAGATCTCCGTCTTACTAGCTGATGTTTGCGAGGTGGACTTTTTCTCTTGATCGCCTTTTACGATTAGCAGAGCCATGCCGGGGCCCTATTCTACCCGGCCCAGACGGGAGATCAGCTGTCGAAATTTTGGTAAATACACTATTAAAACCCAAAAAACCCGAATATTATTCATTATGTCATATATTATTTTAAATATATTAATTAAATATAAATTGTTACTATATTATATTATTAATTAAGTAGTAATAATAGAGGTAGAATAATATGGTTAATACCACTGGTTCTATTCTGCTTAAAGAAAAACTGTCTTACTGTTAAAGCAGATCGGAACCAAGCCACATTTTACCTTAAAAAAGTGTAAAAGACAAACCCAATATTATTAATTTATAATATTCATAAATAATGGATTTATTCCAATTGAAAAGTAATAATAAAGTAAATAAAAGTACAATGAGGAATTTAGAACATGGAGTAATGTTTAGGAGAAGCCTAGCTCATTTTGAATGGTGTGTTGGTTGGTTCCTTTCTGCTTAAAGTGGTCCAATTTAACTAACGGTCAACACTTCTCTTGTCTAATTACTTGTCATTGTAACATTTCTATTCGTGTATGTCATGTTATCTGTCAACTGTCACAATGACACTCCATGTTCAGAAAATGACTAATAATAATAAATAATAAATAATAATAATAAATAATAATAATAAAAAAAAAAAATAAAATAAAAAAATAAATAATAATAATAATAAAAATAAAAATAAAAATTTATTTTTTTTTTATTGAAATACATACTCTTATACATTTTTTTATGAAACATGTTCGGCCATCCCCCAGCTGCACAGGACAGCTTAACTGTGGAATATGTTACATTTAAAAAATCAACATGTGAAATAAATCAAATAATGATTTTTAAATAATTCAATAATTCAAAATTCCAATAGCAATACAATAGTGAAGTAACAGAAAGTAACAGTAAGCAGTGAATGACTCAGCGTGTAAAAAATAAAATAAATATAAAATACCTGAAATAAAAGATTAAAATAGTAGTAAAAAAACAAATTAATGTGCAAATTAAATACTTAAACTAGCCAAAAAACATTTTTGTGAAGGCAACAGTGTGCAGATAATACAGTGAATAAACAGTGAATAGAACAGATATAAACAGTGAAGTGTAAGAGTGCTATTCATTTTCATTAATTATGAGACACTTATGTAACAAATACACAAGTACAAAATACACAACAACCCTAACTTCACATATTTCGTAAAAAAAATGCCTTTAGTTCTCTTTTGATTTCACAAATAGCCCTCTAAATCTCTGATGTTCTTTGGAATACTATTAAATAGAAAGGTATAGTGTACTAAGTGTTCTTTTACCATACTTATTTGCAACCCGAGCAACTGGTAACTTCCGAAGTTTTGGAGCGAGTAGAAGAAAGTGTGATTAATAAAATTTTTTTGTAAATATTAACGAAAAAATGTTTCAAAACTAACTTATATGTGAATAATTTCTGTAAAGGTAAAATTTTTTTGTAGTCTATAACATTCTAAAGTGCTTAAATTATTTTCAGTTATCATCTTCATTATTTTATTTTGAATAGAGATTATGCTATTTAGCTGTGAGAACGAAGCATTTCCCCAAATTAACAGACCGTAAAAAGAACGACTCTGCAAGGGCTATATAAACCATCTTTACATATTTAAATGGTAAAATATTTTTAAACTGCATAAAATTTGGGTTTAAGCGCATGCCCTTAAGCGTTTACATATTTTTTCAGTTTGTATATTCCAACAAAAGTTACTATCAATCTCCAACCCCAAATACGGATGGCTGTAAACAGTTGCAATTGATGTATCACACGAACAATCCAGATCAATTTTACCCGCGTTCAGATGTAAGCATTCAAAATTTTTGGGGAAAAACATTGATATTAGTATTTCGACCCGCGTTTAACGGCATAGAAAATGGCACAATCTTTGTTTTTTCAATATTTATGATTTGCCTTACGTCATTGGTTCCACCTGAGTAAATTTGAAAATCAATTTTGCAAGTATCTTTCTGCAATTTTAACGTTTTTATGGTAGACACTAAAGCAAAGTCATCAGCGTAGCAAAAAGCAATGCATTTAATAATATATTTAACCATAATATTTACATATATTAAATAAAGTTGAGGTCCTAAAATAGAGCCTTGTGGTACGCCACTGCTACATACTTTGCTTCACTATACACTTCGCCTATTCTCACAATTAACTTTTTGTTCGATAAATAATTTTTAAACCAATTTAACAATGTAAACCCCTAACCCCAATACTTTCCAACGCATCCTTATTAAAATCAAGGGTGTCAAATGCTTTTTTATAATCGATAAACAACATAAAATGTTAAAATTTTCGTCTAGCTTTTGTATTAACTAGGGCAGAAAGGATGCCAAAAGGTCTACTGTACTTTTCCCTCTTTGAAATCCATATTGTTGTTCGTTTTTATTTTAAATTTCGTCATGTAATCTATTAGCAAATTTGCCACGTATCTTTCAAGTATTTTTTCAATGCTACACATAATGGCATTGGCCCTATAATTGACATATTTCAAATGGTCGCCTTTTTTAAAATTGGCCTAACAACAGATTTTCAATGTTTCTGGGAAAAATACCCTCCTTCAAGGATAAATTAATAAATTTGGGCAATAACTGGACTGATCTCATCACTATATTTTGCAGATCCTTAACTCTAATTCCGTCAATACCCGCCTTTTTATTATTATTCATTTTTAAATATTATTTCTTTGACTCCCGGGCGCTGAATAGGGGGCACGTATATCGACTGTAATTGTTGCTCGTATGCATTATCTCTCATATTGTTATCTACACACTTAATGTCGCAAATGTGAACAATATTTCAATTTCATCTACAAAAGGGATTTTCAAATTATTAGCAATGTAAATAAAAAAATAATAATATAATAATAATAATAATAATAATAATAATTTAATAATAAAAATAAAAATAATAACTATGATAACAAATTTTAACTACTAGTCAGCTATGATTTTTTCGCTGTATGACGTTTTTTGTGGGCTCGTTGTCTTGTGTGTGGCTCGTTGGTCTTGTTTTGCGATCTGTTCCCAAGCAAAAGGTCCGGGGGTCGATTCCCGCTTAAGTAAGAATTTTTTCTTCTGATTTGGACTTAAGCCATCATTCTTGTTTAGAGTTTTAAAACGTGACTTGAGCCGTCCTAGAAACAAGCACATAATAAATTTCAGAGTTGTTCTGAATGGGCCCTTTTTGATTCGGCTTTGATTCGGGGGTGTTCGCCTGTCCATCCCATGATTGCTATTTTTCCATTAAAAAATATCGATCTTTGGTTGGTTATCGTTCCTCGTCGATTGCGCCCGGGGGCCTTGCGGGTTGGCTTGGTCGCTTGATTTAAAGTCCCCACTGAAAATCGTTATATAACTGAGGGGGTAGACTCTAAATAAAATTTATTTATTTTTTTATTTATTCTGCAGATATCGTTAAGAAAAAAATTTAAAGAGTTTTGGAAAAATTTTTCAAAAACACAAAGATACTAATTATGATGGTCTTCACAAATTTATGTTTAAAAATGTTAAAAAAAACCGAAGACGTCAACTGAGTAATTATTTATCCTATTCGTTAATAAGGTTTTTAAGAGGACTAAAAAAATCCAGATTCAATCAAAATTTAAAAAATTTTGGGTTTTTTTTGTTAAATATTGTATTATATTTTTTTCTTCAAATTTAGAAAATTAAAAAAAAAAAAAAAATTATGATGGTCTAGTGGTTAGACGCTCACCTGGAATGTGGGAGATCCCTGGTTTGATTCCCGTTTGGGGGGGACTTTTTTTAAATTTTTGAATAAGAAATAATAACAATTACACCTACGGGGGTGTTTCCCCACTAAAAATATCGAGAAAATTTTATTAATCTTATGAGCTTACGTTTTATTTACCTTAGTTTTTGTGTCAATATTTGATGAAAACAATACACGCGTTCATTAGCAAGCATGCATTTCCCGTTTTGAGCGATTTTATTTTCACGTATTGTATTATTATTACTAGAAAAAAGCTTAAATCCCGCGCGTTGTTGATGAGCGTAATTGGTGCATTTGGGTGCCCCTGTTTATGCGAATTTTCTTTTTCTGTGAAAAAAACATTACTTAGTTGATTTTTTTTTTTTAATTAAATTGAATTAAATTAAATTAAAATTAACTTTTAATTTTTTAATTTATTAACGTAATTGTTTAAAAAAACGTAAAATTACGATTTTTTTAAGAAAAAATTTCTCGATTGCGCTCAAATTAACCTAAATATAAAAATAAAAATTTGGGCTGCGAAAAAAACATTACATTCGGAAAAGCATGTAGGGTTATAATCAAAAAATTGTTTAAAAAAAAAAAAACCGAAAAATTTTGATTTTTTTATAAATATTTTTTCAATTGCGCTCAAATTTCAAAAGAAATCTAAATTCATAAAATTTAAAAGGGTTCGGCAAAAAATTCATTAAAATCGGATAAAAGCATGTAGGTGTTAAAAGTCAAAAATTTTTTAAAAAAAATAAAAAAAAATAGAAAATTGGATTTTCATAGAAAAAATTTTTCCGATTGCCCCAAAAAAACGGGGGCAGTTTAATTCAATTTTCGAAGGGCCCTCCATAAAATTTCATCTAAAATGGGAGTTTTGGTTTTAGCCGGAATCGTGCGGAAAAAAAAGACAAAAATAAAAAAAGAAAAAAAAAAAAAAAAAAACTTTTCCGGATTTTTTTCTCCAGGTAGTAAATGGAATCTTCGCTTCGCCCCGCTACGCTCATCCAATTTTTGTTATTATAACGGTTTCGTTTTGGTTGCCTTTTGGGGTTCATACTTTTTTGTGGGCCCAAAAAACTTAAATTTGGTTGTGTACATGGTTATTACAACGAAAATTATTATAGCATTTGTGTTTTTACTGCATGAGTGCATGGATATCAAGCTGAGAGCTTTTTGGTTTTGGCATTTTCTCCGCCCTTTTCAAAATTGCCTAAATACCGTTTTTCAAAAATGTTTTTTTTGCTAGCGTTATAAAACAAACCACTGACATAATTTTTCTGTTTCAGTCGTTATGCTTGGGCCCTTCCCTGTTTTTAACTTCAGTCCGAAACGGAGGATGGGGAATTTTTTTTACCCTGCTTTTACACAAAAGGGGACGATAAAAAGGGAAGCCTCCCCTTTAAAAACATCTCTCCTAGTAAGAAGCACAAAAGGCCCCAAAGGGTTAGCCCCCAAAAGAGGGGCCAAAACCCGTCAAGTGAAGGGGATTTTCCCAAAAAAAAGTCGTCGCAAAGCCCACAGGGAAATTTTGCACAGAAAATCGAACGTACTTTCCCCGGTCCTCTTTGCACCTTAAATTTTCCATGCGCGAATCGTCTTCTAACACATGTTAAACAGTTCCATGCTGCGATATTGATGTTTCTTTATCGTTTAAAACCGGTCCTAATTTACAATCCATTAGTTCTATTTTCTTTTCTTTATTTGTTTGGCCCCTTTTTACGTTGTATTTTTCTTATTAAAAGTTGGATGCTTTATTTTCATCCCAGCATTGAAATTGAAAAATTTGATTTTGTAAAAATAATCCCTTTTTAAAAATACACACACTGCCCCCCGGCCCTTACCCCCCCACTCAATTATGGTGCCCAATCCCCATGTTTCAATTTAACAATCCGGTTTTGCGAATTACAACTTAGCGCTTACGTTAAGCATGTAAGAAAAGGGATACGATTATTCGCAATAATTTTTTGGGGCAAAGAAACGAAGCTTTTTTTCTGCAAAAATCCGGGCATTACCATAAATAATTTCAAAATTCTTACTAGATCACATGGATTGGAAAATTTGATAAATTTGTTACTAGAGTTAAAAATAGTCAGCTTTTTTAAATTTGATCATGTTTATGAAATCACAATGAAAATATTTTTCAGTCGGGTTTATAAGTGTGGAAAATGATCATAAAATAATATTGTTTCGTAAGATTAATAAAAAAAATTTTCCCAAAATTTGTAAATACTAAAAAAATTATAAGAATTTTGAGGGGAAGAAGTAGATAAAATATCTTAAGGGGTCCCTTTGCCCAAATTGGGTATGGCGAAAGGCAGATGATAAATTAGAAAGTTTTTTAAAAAGTAGTCGAGAACCTCTAAATGAACATGCACCCCCCTTAAAATTTAAAATTAAAAGGGTAAGCCACCCCCAGGGGAAACAGAGAGATTAGGAATCCAGCATGGGAAGACCACTTGCGAAAAAGAATTTAGAATTTTTTAGAAGGCAGCAACGTGGGGGGAATACAAGAAAGTTAGAAAAAAGGTAAATAATCGATCGTTTTTCTAAGCTGAGCATTTTAAGTTTCTTTGAAAATGAATTTTTAAAAAATCTTTATGGTCATTTATAATAATTTGACAGGTAACAAAGAAAAAAAAGAGTGTAGCATACCTCATTCAGAGAAGGGGGTATCCTACACGTCAAATCCAGATTGGCTGTTTGTTACAAAAATTTTTGTTGTGAACGATTAGTTTTTTTCAAATAAAATTGGTAAGTTTAAAGATTTAAATAGAGAGAAGCAGGGAAATCTTCCGCAACAAAAAACTAATGAAGAAAACATTTCAGCAATTAAACGCTTTAAAATTAGAACTCTGAAAAAATTCAAGAGATTCCATCATAGTATTTAAAAAATGGCATCAATAGTCGGATTTTTTAAACGTATCTAATTTCCCCTTTTTTTTCTTTAGGTGATTTCCAACAAGCTGAAAATGGCAAGGGTAAAGCCATTTATAAGGGTAAAGGTAAAAAAAGTAATAGGAATTCTTATCGACCTATATCAACTCTTCCAATTGTGGGAAAATTTTGAAAATTTTTACACAAGAGGTTATTACATGAAGGGATTCATCTGAAGGTTTAAATAAACCCGCATGGTTTCAGGAAAGGGGAGGTCAACCAAAGTGCCCTTCTAGCATTTACAGATTTTATCTTAAAAGGGATTGTAAAAGTAATGGTAAGGTGGAGCGTCTTTTTTATCTTTGGAAAGCATTTTTATTCAGTACCTTTTTACCTCTTTTTAAAAAAATAAAAACCCGGTTTTAGTAAGTCCTTATTGTTATCAATTTTGGCGGATTATTTTTTAAAAAGAAAAAAATTTATAAATCTTGCAAAATATAGTTCAAAAATTCAATTATTTTTTTGTGTACCCCAAAGGACAATATTAGGACCCCCGTTATTTATCTTTATTAGATGATAATCTACTAAATGGGGGGCATAATTTATTTATTGCTGATGACTTGGTCTTTATTTAGAAGGGGTGGATGTCGAAGAGATCGTAAGACGCTTTAAGAAGTTTTAAAGGGATGGTATTGGGTTTAAAAAATCAGGAACTTGATATTAATTTTAGCAAACAAATTTATGATTTTCATAAGGCTAAGATAGAAGCATGAATGCTTTTATTGACGTTAAATTTTAAAGGTAAGTTAATTTTTAGAGTGTAGAATTTAAATATCTTTGGGGTTTTTTTTGATTGTAATTTAAATTTTAAAAAACATTGAATATTGTGAATAAAGTATCATCAGCAAATTTGGGAATTTTAAATAGAATGAAAAGGTTTGTAACCCAGAGAATGTGAGGTTTCTTTAGATTCTTATATTCACTCTGTTTTGATTATTGCTTAGTGGTTTTTGGGGAGTAAAACCTTCTACTAGTATGTTTTACTCCGAAGAGATTGACCATCTGTTTATTATTTCCCTTAACCAAGATTTTCGTTGATTGTTTTTCGATTGAGGAGAGGTTTAGTATACGGCTGGTAAAACTACAAAATATGAAAGGTATGTTTTTAGGGATTCTACCCAAAATTTTTAAAATTTTTGATCGTGATAGAAATTTACTTTAATAAATCATTTTAAGTTTCCAATTAAATTCTGAAGCATTTTGAAAATCTTTATGTACAGAGGCGTATCCTTTGGGAATTTAATTTCTTATGATATTAGAAGCCGTTTACTGATCTAGGGAAATTTACAAATTTTAAAAGTAAAATTGAAGAAATTTAAGAATCAAAAAGCAAAAAATTTATTTTTTTATTTATTTGTAAATTTTTGTCTGGTGTTTGTGTAATTT
This sequence comes from Sweltsa coloradensis, assembly GCA_024449915.1. Lineage (NCBI taxonomy): Eukaryota > Metazoa > Arthropoda > Insecta > Plecoptera > Chloroperlidae > Sweltsa > Sweltsa coloradensis. The sequence continues at coordinate 61,519 of JAMZAV010003163.1, forward strand.
AATTTACCTTTATAAGTCTTATAAGTTTTTCTTTTCTTTTGTTTGTTCATTATTGCTTTGTTATGATATAAACAATGTATTCAAATATATTTTTCTGCCTAGATTGTCTGGGTTTCCGCCCAATGATGGACTTTCAACTTGATTTAGGTGTCCTGTATCATTGCTGAGTCAGTTTGACATAAAAATTTTTTTTTTAAAAATTATATATCTGAATAATTAAATTGAGTCAAGAGTTTGAAAAAAAAACCCCCCAAAAAAAAAAAAAAAAAAAAAAAAAAAAAAAAAAAAAAAAAAAAAAAAAAAAAAAAAAAAAAAAAAAAAAAAAAAAAAAAAAAAAAAAAAAAAAAAAAAAAAAAAAAAAAAAAAAAAAATTTTTTTTTTTTTTTTTTTTTTTTTTTTTTTTTTTTTTTTTTTTTTTTTTTTTTTTTTTTTTTTTTTTTTTTTTTTTTTTTTTTTTTTTTTTTTTTTTTTTTTTTTTTTTTCTTTTTTTTCTTTTCTTTTCTTTTCTTTTCTTTTCTTTTCTTTTTCTTTTCTTTTCATTCTCCACCCTTTTTTTATATTTGATTCATTCATTGAATGCATATAATATCATCAATTTGTTACCAAAATTCTTGTGTTAAATGCATTGTTGTTGTAATGCTACTATTTCAAATATTTACGAAAATGTAATTTATTGTTGTTTCTGCATCTATGTAATTAGATTTATTTAGTTGTCCTCCTTTGTAAATCAGTTTTTATAACTGAATAGGATAGACGTTAAATAAATAAATAAAAAATAAATAAATAAAAATAAAATCCCTAGACCGTAATGTGATTTATATAGAATTCAATAAAGTCGTTTGAAAAGTTACTAGAATGAAAGAAGGACTTAATAAATAGCAGATTATTTTTTTGAAATTTTTATGACGGGTCATTATTTCAGAATCAACTATTATATTCAAATTGACTGAATCAATCCAGCTAGTTCTCACGGTTTTTTGTATATTGTTTCTACACTCCTTTATCTACAACCGAAATAGAAGGAAAACTGATTTTCTATTGTTTCTTGCGTTGCACGATTTTTTTTCGCCTGTTGGTACAATTTCGTATTTGTACCGTTTAACGAAAAAAATCGTGCAACAAAACAATTTTTTCCTTATTTTAGGTTGTAGATAAAGGAGTGCAGACTTCAGACCCAATATACGAGAAAATGCTGCTCAAAATTCAATTTTGAATTAGCTGGATTGATTCGGGGCCATTTGAATACAATTGTCGATTCTGAAGTTATGTCTTGACAAAAAAAAAAATCAAAAAGGTAATCTGCTCTTTTATTAAGTCCCTCTTTCATTCTACTCACTTTTATGCGTTTTTACTGCATTATTAGACGAGGGAGCGGAGCGACTGAGGATACAATTCAAGAAATATGGCACTTCTGTGATTCTGTGTGGGTGTGTGATTCTGTGTGTGTGTGTGTGTGTGTGTGTGTGTGTGTGTTTGTGTGTTTGTGTGATTGTGTGTGTGTGTGTTTTTGTTGTATTTTTATTTATTTATTATTTATTTATTTATTTATTTATTTATTTTATATTGAACCGATAGGGGAGAGAAAACATCTTCCAAAAGGATATATTTTCTCAAAAAACGAGAAACAAAAAGAACATAAATGTGACGGAACATCAAAATGACTTAAATGTGTGTGTGTGTGTGTGTGTGTGTGTGTTGTGTGTGTGTGTGTGTGTGTGTTGTGTGTGTGTGTGGTTGTGGTGTGGTGTGGGGTGGTGTGGGGTGGGGGCGTGTGCGTGTGCGTGTGCGTGTGCGTGTGCGTGCTTGCGCGTACGTTGAAAATAAGCCGAAATGCTCAACAGATTGCGCTGAAATTTTTAAACAGACATCCGTACCGGATGTCTTTACCGAGAACTACTAACAAAATCAGCTAGGTCCATTGCGATTTATACCTACATGGAATAATTGAAAAATAGGCTTCGAATGTGTAGGAATTTTAACGACAATGGTTTTGTTTTTGAATTTTTTTGTTTGTTATTTGACTGGCTGTGAAAAATACAAGCAGTGAACATGGTGCATCGAATCTGGCACGCTCAAGGTAACCCCAAATTCCGCTCGGAGATTGAGTAAACCTTGCAATCTTTACACGTATTTCGTACTGGCTATGTTTTCCATAGTATTGTCACAGATAATAGACTACACTGAGTTATATGCATTTCAAAACATGTTTAATATTTTTTAAAATACAGTCCAGAAATTACAAAATCTTTCCGACCAGGGGATTGAACCCAGGTCTCCCACATTTCGGGTATACGGGCGCCTTAGCTAACTAGACTAGGAAAACGCCAAAGTCTTGGTAAGACGAGTGAGCGAGTCATGTGTTTAGTACCCGGTAACATTTGCACTTTAGTTTGATAATTATATTGGTATAAATAATAGGGTTTTTAAGTTAAGTTGGTATAAGTGCGCGTCAACTATAAGGCCATAATGCGCTACTCTAGCCTATGATAGGCTAGGAAGGCCTTAGGTATAGGTGGAAGCAAGGGAATGTTACCGTGGACGCAACACATGGCTCACTCACTCGTCTTATAACTACTTTGGCGTTTTCATAGTTAAGAAATCATATTTAGGTCTAGGGATTCACCAGGGAGAAAAGTCCCGAAAAGTCGGACTGGAGCGTTGGTCGTCATATTGGATATTGTCTGCACAAAAGTGGTTGTTTTCGTATACATTCAACATGACGGATGATAGACGAAAAGTTTCAATGGCAAAACATATTCCCCTTATAATTTCCTACAAAATTGGTGTCTAGCTTTTTTCGGTATGAGACAACGGTTACGCCATAAACAGAAAGAAGCATGCTTTATATCTTTTTGCTTATTGGAGTACCAGCTGATTTCCTCATTTTCACGCCCAGCATCAAACAATGACCGGTATATCCGAGAGAAATCAATTTAAACAACTGTGTTTAAATTGATGAAAACTTCCATCAGTATTTAAAGGGTATTTAACCGCTAAACTCAAAAAATATATTTCATTCAGGCTAACTAGTAATGAATTTAGCAATAAACAGAAAAATTATTGGGGCCACCATGACCTCCCAAAAAATTGTCAAACATGACATTTTTCGAGCTAGGTCCCATCGGCAAAAATCTCCCATAAGAAATAACATAGGGACGATCTTTATGCCCCGTGACCTTGGAGGATTTTGATCCAAAAAATATGGCCAAGGATTTTGATCCTGACGTACTCGACAGCCTTTTCTGTAAATTCTCTATGTTTTGTTTTGTAATTTGGGCAAGTAGTTCGGTCAAAATATGTTGATTACCAAGATGGGGTGTGATTTTGGAATGCATATTTTTGCGTGTTTGAGGGTATATTTGGGCACAGTTTCAAGACACGATGTTATAAAGGGGCATTTTAGATTGGTACTATGCTGTAGTATCTATGTGGATCAAAAAATAAGCTGGTTAAAGCCGATTTAGAAAATTTTCCAAAACACCAATTTTCGCCACTTTCTGGATCAAAAAAATTTAAAAAAATCGTGTTAAATCACAGTAAAAAGAAAAAATTTTTAAACGGTCATTTAAGTGTAGTATTGTGCTATAGATCACGTGGTAAAAAATAATTTTTGGGGTTTTTAGCCCCTTTAAAAAAATCAAATCTGAGGATTCGGATTTTGCATTTACCCGGAATTGTGGTTTTCCATTGTTGGTATTTTCTCAAAAATTGCATATTTGACTGTCCATTACTAAGCACTAAATTTAATTGGAGGAAAAATATTTCTACGCACATTATAGTGACAAAAATAATTACCGGAATATTACAACAATTTGTTTTAACCATATTTTTCTATTTGTTTCTATATACAAATGGAAGTTTCATGAACACTACAGAAGTTTTTTGGTTAAAATTGATGTCTCTCGGATGTATCGGTCATTGTTGGATGCTGGGGGTGAAAATGAGAAATCAGCTGGTATTTCCAATTAGGCTATTAGCAACATATAAACCATGATTTTGTTACGTAACAGTTGTCTCTACCGAAAAATGGTAGACGCCAATTAAGTAGGGAATTATATGGGGAATATGTTTGCCGCTGAAACTTTTCGTGTATCTTCTTCCATTTGAAGACACAAAAATAACCTTTTTTTTTAGACATTTTCCAAGATGGCGGCCAACGCTCCAGTCCAATTTACTGGTCTTTTTTCCATTTGTTACGGACAATTTTTGGAATGCCTTTACAAAAGTTAGCTTGTCCTTTTTTATCATCTCTAATGGTCCTTCGTTGATTTGCCTATTAGTAATTTCTTTGTGTTTGTTGGATAGTACTGTTATATTACTTTAATAAACTTAAAATCTTTGTTGTAATCATTCATTTTTAAATGTGACATGATATATTTTTGTTTTGTATGTGCTTATTTAAAAAAAAATATATTACCGTCTGAATGAAAGCCAAGAGTTGTCCGATACTGCGAGTTATCTGTCTCTCTATGGCGTTGACACGCTAGAGCTGGCTTTGAAGCTTGTTTCTGGATCATCATCATTAAATATATTTCTTTAACTGTATAGCGCGCTTTTTGACATTGCATAGGCCTATATTCCCTCAGAACAAACTTTGTAAATGCAAACTTACTATCATAGTTCTAAGCGCCTATTGGTCTCCTTCAATATCCTTTTCGAAATCACTGGACTGGCGAGAGGCTTGAATTCAGTCAGCATTGCATTTATTTTAGCTATAACATTCCACATTCTTGAATATTTGATCAGCATAGCATATTTAATCTAAATAATGTAATATCTAGGTGCCCTAGGCGCCGCAGCCAAGCCGCGGTGCGCTACACACTCAAGCACCTTATACAGCAAGCAGAGTTGGGGTGATTTCGAGGTGTTACCCAGCCGTCTTGAACGTGATGTGAACTTGAAAACTAAACCTCATCTTAACTTGATTCCTATTCCTGAGGTCAAATCGTACTGCATTGAGAAAGTTTTTGAATGTGCCGCAGGTTCCTGGCACCATATGAACATGCACTTCATTATTCTATCCGTCTACCGATCTCCTCTAGGCGACTTAAATATATTTCTCCTCAAGCTAGACGAGGGTACTCATCTTATCACCAAGAAATTTCCAAAAGCAGATATCATTTAGTAGTGATCATAAGAGACTTTCTAAAACAATCCCAGCTCAATCGAAACTGCTCGATTGTTCACTCATTTAAATATTCCCCAAGGAGAAACCATTTCAACCCCCAACCCTGCAGT